>CM035121.1:117512914-117684364 GCA_020205555.1 Panax stipuleanatus | reverse complement strand
CATTAGTATAATTAATTTAATCTATGATGATAGAATAAATTAAATAGCTTAATGTTTATTATTTAATATTTTAGAAATATTAAATATAAATTAATAAGAGGAGTCTTATTAATATTATTATTATTATTATTATTATTATTATTGTTTTAATTCTAAAGGAGTTTAGGAATTAATATAATATCAGTACTCTCTCTCAATCCTAATAAAAATTAGGATATAAATTAATTAAAAGTAAGTAATTAATTAATTAAATAAAACCCTATTCTAATTGGATTAGGAGGGTTAACCTAATATCTATGTAAGAGAGTCTTATATCAGAAATAAGGTACACGTGAAATTTTCCAAGAGTTGGGAGTACACATATTCTATAGAGATAGAAACAAGGGTTAAGCCAATAACCCATCTTCTTGAGTTCTTCATCTTCCTTGGTGGATCACCGTTAGAGGCCAAATATTTGGGTGGCTGACATTGATCAAGGGAAGGAGCCACTATCAGAGGAATCAAAGGAATCAAAGGAGTAGAACTTGTACCTGAGGAAGCTTAGATCTTCAAAAGTATAATTTCATGTTCTCTCTTTTCTGTTATTGATAACAAGCACAAAACATGATCATAGTTATGGGTTTGTATAAATTTTTGAAAACCTAGTTTTTACGCTTTCGCCCTATTTATGTGATTTGATTGCATGATTGCGTTACGTACAAACCCAACAATCTCTCCCCTGCTAGTTCTATTCCCCGATCTCCGTCATAGATCATATCCCTAAGCGCTGATACCAACTGTGACGCCCCCAAAATAGGTTCAATACCAACCCATTCTGAGTTGCCAAATACATGGTACAGAATTTCAAATACAAATCTCTTATAACAAAAGGTAGTGAGGAATACGACCATACAACTGTGAGTATCAATACAAACATGTAGAAAATATAAACACTCAAACTAAGTCCTTATTACAATTATTATCACACTATTTTACAAAAATAGTGAGGACTACTACTACTCTACTCTGACCATCACACCGATCCTCGACTAGTCCCCGCAACATTCTCATTCCTTGAAGAAGACAATAGATGAAAAGGGTGAGCTCAACTAGCCCAGTAAAAAATATTATGACTAAGATAATAAAAAATAAACTATCGTTAGCCTTCAATAAATCAGATAAAATATTATGGACAACAAGTTTTAGATCAATATTCGCAGGGGAAATAACAATTCATTAGAAAAATTAAGTACAGAATGAAGTCTACTATCTTCTATGATTTAAAAGTCCATCATCGATATTTTATCCCTGTTACATCAATCAATATACATCTTGAATCAAATATTCATCTTTGCACTACGGGCCAAAGATATTCATTTGTATCACCAGTTGGTCATGTTCATCTCAACACCTATCCATCTTTTCACTATGGACTAAAGATATTCTTCAGGTAATCATTCATCTTTGCACTACAGGCCAAAGATATTCATCAAGTAATCATTCATCTTTGCTCTACAGGCCAAAGATATTCAGTTATATAACCATTTAGGACTGAGGATGATGAAAAATAATATAAACAACGAATCCAATGAGATAAAGGATAAAGATTAGGAATTCGTAATTTAGTTTATCCAAGTTCAAGAATATTCCATAATAATCAATTGTGGAGCAAAATTCAAAAATGAAGATCAAAACATGGATCCAATCAAAGATAGGAACCATAACAGACAATTTGGACAATTAAAAGAAATATTAATTTTTTTGTAAATAGTGTCGTATAAGTAAATAGTGTCGTATACGTGAATAGTAAACCCAACATAAAAAGGTAAAAATTTCATAATAAAATTCATACCAACATTCCAATGAAATGATACTAGATGAAACGCAAAATTCGAAGAATTTTTGATCATTTCATGAATTATAGAAGCAATACTTACCGTAGTAAGTTTTAATTTGGGTATATAAAATGAAATATTATCGCTTTCATAATATGGAATATGAAAGAAAATAATATTCTTTATGAATAATGAAAGAAAGTAACATCATTTACGAGAAAAATAATATTCCTTACAACTGTTGAACGAAAATAATATTCCTACTAATATTGAATGAAGATAATATTCCTTATGAATATTAAACGAAAATAATATTCCTTACGAATATTGAACGACAATAAAATTTCTTACGAATACAAAAAATAATATTGTAAGCGAATATGAAATAAATAATACCCCTTACCTTAGTAGGAGAGTATTTTCAACTGGTATAGCGGAGATATTCTTGAAGAAAACTTGCACTATTTGCAACACTCAAAGTTTCCTTAATCTCAAAAGAAATACGCTCAATATTATAGAAGAAGATTTCCTTGACTCTAGTGTGATTTTCATTTCTAAACTAAGCATCCTATTTATAGGAGAATGGTAGGATACTATTTAGAAAAATAATCACGGACGCACAGTAACAATTTCACGGGCGCAAAAATTCGACGAAAATCTAATTTTTACTATTCATTACTGTGCAATAAAATATTCTAATAAAATAAAAACTTTAAATAAAATATAATATATTTTATTTATAATCTAATAAAATAAAACTTATAATATATATATATACGGCAAAAACTTATATATAAAACAAAATTGAGATAACTTTCTCCCGACGATTTTGAAAAATAAATAAGTGGGGGTCCATATAATATACCAAATTTACAACAAATACCTCATAAAATACGCCTCTATTTATCTCAATTCACTTAGGTTCACAAAATATATTTTTAACAACATTTATTTATCATTAATATTATAACTAGCAATATTAACAAAAAGATCATTTCCAGGAAAGAGGGGCTTTCCGATAAGAACTTCTTCTTATTGGCGCGCAATTAAATAACCTAACCCCTTTCCTCGACAAAATTTTCTAGACATTGTCAATAATGCAAATAATAATGTGAATAATTATGTCGTCTCAATTATTGATTTAATAATATAAAATATTGTGCAGATGATACTGTGACAATAATTGAATCAATAATATGAGACACTATGCATCAACTACTGTGGCAATGATTGAATAAAACTGAGTGACTTCTCACGTAAGCATCAATAATCAAAGATACTGTACAATACCTTGTGCTACTGTGCAACCACGCGTATTATTGTTCTTTTATCACCGGGTATTTTAACAGTTTTAACGGTAAAAGTCACGCTGTTATTTTTAAAAAACTTATTTTTGTCGTTTTCTTCATCTGACAATTTTTTGTTATGGGGCCCACAAATGATTGCGCCGTCGTACGAATATTCCCCGACAAAAAGAATATTTTCCGACCAAACGAATATTTTCCGACACAATGAATATTTTATGGCCACTTGCTTACTTTGTAAAACTTGAACATATCACCCATAACTTATTAAAGTTATCAAATCAAACCCTTACTATTTCAAAATAATATATAGAAGAAATTCAAATTTTTTATTCATAAAAGTTGGGGTCTTACTGTTTTATAGAAAATTTTAAACTCTGATATACCATGGTTCCGCAAATTTTTGCAATTTGATTGCGCCATGATTTCTTACAAACCTAACAGTGGCATCAGAGTCAAACCTTTATGCAATTATTAATTGTTTTGATTCCATATATATATGTGGGTATGTATTTAGAATAATTTATTGGGCATAATTAATTGTATAAAATTATTTTTTATGAAAAAGAAAAAAAAAGGGAAAAACCATTTCGCGAATTGAAAGTGAAAGGTTTGTTCGCTGCTGGGATCTATAATTCCAGCAGCGAACACACCTTTCACTTTCAATTCACGAAATGCTTTTTTCCTTTTTTTTTCTTTTTCATAAAAAATAATTTTATACAATTAATTATTTCCAATAAATTATTCTAAATACTAATTTGGTTATATATATATATATATATATATGTGTGTGTGTGTGTGTGTGTGTGTGTGTGTGTGTGTGTGTGTGTATGATATATATATATATATAGTAATAAAAGCACTCATTTATATATATATATATATATATATATATATATATATATATATAATATTCTTAATAATTTTATAATTAAAATAAAGAGTTTATTTTAATCTTGAAATTGGATTTCATGCAATTTAAAATTGCCCATTAAATGATACTCATATATATATATATATATATATATATGGAATGATTTTAATTCATGAGATGAATGCTTATTTATTGATGCATATGGTGATATGTATGATAATAAATGGGATTGATTATGGGACTATTGGCCAATGTGAATGGATTTTATTTTAGTTGGATGCTTGAATGTATGGGTTTTATTAAATGGGGTCTACGTACCTCGTCTTCTCTGATTTTTTTATGTAAAATTATATCTTCCTCCTATGTACTTCCCCTTGACTGCTGATCAAGGTTTCTATTTAAATTAAATAGTTTATGTAATAGAAATAGTTAGAATTATCTTGAAGAAATTGGAGACCAAGGAACAAAGAGTGCGTGAAGACCCGTTTGTAATGGAGCCCGGGTTTAAATGTAATAGTTACGTTTAAATTTAAATTCTTGTACTAGGTTTGATCTTTTGGTTCACTTGGTGGCTCAAATGAACCAAACTAGAATAAAAGTTTATAATCAATACGGGTAGAATATAGTATTTTATATGTGCATAATAAGTATTCTATATATTATATTTTATGCAAACATAATTCGTATGTTTTAATAAAATGACTCGTATTTATATATATATATATATATATATATATATATGCGCGCTAAACAAGATGAGAAAAATAATAACAAACCCCTCAAAGAAATCATATTAAGTTTAAAGCGTTCAAAAATATTTGAAATATCGAACGTCGTCTTCTAGCATGATAAAATTAATAGAGTATTAAATATTTAATAAGAGTTTGTTGTGCACACACAAGACAATTATTAAGTATTTAAGATATTAATTTAATCACATTTGATGCTTATAAAGAAAATTGAACAATATTATTTTGTTGTGCACACACAAGGATAATATTTTTCTTTTTTGAATATATGGAGTGCTGGGTTGGACTTAACTTAAATTATTTTAGTTCGAATGTGCACACACTTGACCATTATGATCTAAGAGGCAGAATACAAGGAGTTACATGTTGATGTAATTGACAAGAGTTGTCTACCTATTTATTTATATATAGTTTGTTGTGCACACACAAGACTATATACATTTGAAATAGGATCCTTGATCTCACTAGCAAATCTTTAATTAGATTTTGTCGAACTATATATATGAGGGTAATATAGTTTGAAGAAAATAGTGGGAGATACCAATTTAAAATAAGACCTAATTTATTTTGGTATATAAAATTAATTAAATGAATGTTTGCTAAAATATTATCTTTTCACATGCAGAAATTTAAAAATGTCAAAATCACTAATTTCACTATGTAGCATACTTGATGCTAACAAAATAACCGGGCCGAATTACACGGACTGGTTAAGGAATCTGAGAATAGTTCTCATTGCTGAAAAGATTTCTTATGTCCTAAATTCGACTGTCCCTGGAACTGTTCCAGAATCAGCCTATGAGGAAGAGATTGCAACCATTGTAAAGTGACAAGATGATGCATTTGTGGCTCAATGCATCATGCTCGCATCCATGAATAACGAGAGCTTCAGTGTCAGCATGAAAACATGGATGCTCCTACTATGTTGCTTCACCTCAAGGAGTTGTATGGTGAACAAAGTAGGACTGCTAGATATGAGATATCTAAGGAGCTCTTCCGATCTCGGATGACCGAGGGCACAGCCGTTGAGACTCATGTCCTAAGGGTGATCAATCTGATTGAACGCCTTGGACAGCTTGGGTTCGTCATAGATGGGGAGTTGAGTCAAGACTTAGTCTTGTAGTCAGTCCCTGAGACCTTTTCGCAGTTCGTTGTTAATTTTCACATGACTAAGTTAGATGTAAGTTTGCCTGAATTACTTAACATGTTGTAAAATGCAGAAAGTCACTTCCTATCCAAGAAGAACCATGTCTTAATGGTGGATTCTTCCAAGAAAAGGAAGAGGCCCAAGGTATCTTCTGAAAAGAAGAAATCTAAGAAGGCTTAGGGCAAGGAGAACACAAAGGAACAAAAGAAACCTGATCCAGCTAGCAAAGGAATATGCTTTCATTGCAATGAGCCGGGTCACTGGAAGAGGAACTGCAAGAAGTTTTTGGCAGAGAAAAACCTTGGAGAAGCTTCGACTTCCAATCAAGGTTTGTTCATGATTGAAATTAATTTTTCAGGAAGTCAAAATTCTACTTGGGTATTGGATACCGGCTGTGGTTCTCACATATGTAATACTGTGCAGGGACTGGTCAGACGTATAAAGCTGAACAAGGATGACGTTGTCCTACGAGTGGAAAATGGAGCAAAGGTTGCTGCATTAGCTATAAGCACTTATTGTTTAGCACTGCTTACGGGCAAGTCCATTTATTTAAATAATTATTATTTTGTTTCGAATATCATTAGAAACATTATTTTTATGGTCGTATTAGATATGGATGGATTTGACATTATAATAAAGAACAACAATTGTTCTATTTATAAAAGCAATGTTTTATATGGTGTTGGTAATTTGCGAAATGGACTTTATATACTCGACTTGCATGAAAATATACTTCAAATAGAACAAACTAAGAAAAGGAAAAGAGATGATGTTAATTATACCTATATGTGGCATTGTAGACTCGGTCATATCAATGAAACAAGATTATCCAAGTTGTATAAGGATGGTGTGATGCCCCCAAAATAGGTTCAATACCAACCCATTCTGAGTCGTCAAATACATGGTACAGAATTCTAAATACAAATCTTTTATAACAAAATGTCGTGAGAAATACGACCATACAACTGTGAGTTTCAATACAAATCGTATATAATACGAAATATAAACACTCAAATTCAGTCCTCAATAATTACAATTATTATCATGCCATTTTATAAAAATAGTGAGGACTACTACAGCTCTACTCTGACCATCACCCTGTTCCTCGACTAGTTTCCGCAACATTCTCATTTCCTGAAGAGAACAATAGATGAAAAGGGTGAGCTCAACTAGCCAAGTAAAGAATATTATGACTAAGATAATGAAAAACAAATTATCGTTAGCCTTCAATAAATCAGATAAAATATTATGAACAACAAGTTTTAGATCAATATTTACAGCGAAAATAACAATTCATTAGAAGAGTTAAGTAGAGAATGAAGTCTACTATCTTCTATGATTTAAAAGTCCATCATCGATATTTTATCCCTGTGACATCAATCAATATACATCTCGAATCAAATATTCATCTTTGCACTACGGGCCAAAGATATTCATTTGTATCACCAGTTGGTCATGTTCATCTCAACACCTGTCCATCTTTGCACTACGGGCCAAAGATATTCATCAGGTAATCTTTGACAACCTGGATTTTGAAAAAATTATTATAATAAGAATTTAATATATAAAATTCTTATCACGAGATGTTTTGAGTTTGGATATGTGTTATATGTGGTGAAATATATGTTTTGGTGTGAATATAGGAGACATATATATATATATATCTATATATATATATCTATATATATATATATATATATTCATATGTTGGAAGAATAAGGCTTAATAGTTAATTTAACTATTGAACAAGGTAAATGAAATTATTACGAAAAGAAAATTAACTGAATAAGATTAGTGTACTTAATTAAGTTGAAATTATATTATGAAATAATATAATTTGATTATTATGCCTTGTTGACACTTAAATTGTTATGAATTAAATTTGATAAATGATGTGAGTAATTCACTTAATGAAATAATGAAGTAATGTGAATAAATTTATTTTAATAAAATGAGAGATGAAGGTATGTTACCTATAAACGTAATATATTAGTGTAATACGATTGTGAATCTCGTAAATAATTAAAATATTTATCAAATAAAATAAATATTTTAGTTAAAATATTTATGGAGTAAAATAAATATTCAATAAAAATTATTATGGAATAATTTAGTTAGGTATGATGGTATTGAATAAATTGAATTAATAATTAAGTGGTGATTAGATGTATGAATTAAATAAATTATATTGAGACAATTTATGTGAGAAAAAGGAATGAAATGATTATATATAATAATTGTATAATTCATTTGAGTTAACTAAAATAATTAGTGGAATAAATATTAACTATTTTAATAAAAATATTTATTCTAATAGAGATGTTTATTGTAGTTACAAAGGTAATTTTATAATTTATAGTGTAGTAATTATACATGTTATAATTGCATAATTACTTAATGTGGCTAAATAGTTTAACAATGGCCTTGTGACCCTTTGCCTTTGTAACAGATGGGAGCCCTTGGGTTTTTTTAACTGATAGACTAAATAAAAAATATGTTAATTGTGCTAAGTCTGAGAAAGAAGAATAGAGCAGAGAAGAGAGAAAATTGAGAGAGAAACGGAGTTCTCTAGAGAGTTGGAGAAGAGCCTTGGAGAATCAAGGAGAACCAATCTCTTTCATCATCTGATTAAAGCTAACGAGGGTTCAAGAGGTATGAAGAAATTCTTAAGTTCCTAATCTTTGGTCCTTAATTTCATTGTTAGAAATTACTATGGTTATTTGACCTTAGGATTTGGTGAAGAATCTATGTGTGTTGATTATGTAATGAATTTCTAGAGTTGTTCATATCTAAAATCAAACCAATCAAGTCTAAATTGTGTAAAAGATGGAAAAATTAGACTCTTGGTTATTACATACTATATGGTCTATTTTGGAGGTAAAAATTTGGTGTAATTGTATGATGTAAGTTGTAAATTGATAGTGGTTTGTTGTTCTCCTCTTAGAAACGAAAACAACCCAATTGGAATGAACTAAAACGGAGTTAAAACAAATTCGTGATGTAAGATTTCGTTAAATATGTTGAAGTATGAAAATATAGTATGAACACTGAATTGGAACCCTTAAAATGAATGGTTAATGTTTTTGAAGTGTTATAATTATTATGTAGATGAGTAGTTCAGTGTTTCACGAATTCATAGAGTCGAAAACGGACTCAATCGGATGTGTATAGCTTGATTTATGAAGATTGGAAGGAGGAAAGGGTTAGAAAATTCGCCAGAACAACAAACTGGAGAAGAAAATCACATAACAGGCTGCCAAGGGCCCCAAGGCTGTTTGGGGCGCAGCTACGCTGGGAGAAAAGTCATTCCGAGACTGTTTTGATCTCCTGTGGTAAAACAGCCATAACTCTTTCATACGAACTCCGATTAAAGCGATTCAAGATGATCCATAACGAGCAAGAGTAGACAACTTTCGTTCTTTATGTTTTTTAATTTGAGGTCAGTAGCAGGGGTCAAAATGGTCATTTTTGGGACTGATGTGTTTTTGGAGGAAATCGGGGGGCGTCGGGCATGCATGTATGCACATGTAATGCTCCCGACCATGTAAAATAAGATTCTAACTTCCATAACATGACTATTACGTATTATAATGATACTTAACATTAGTCCTTGAGTGTTAGACAATTTTTATGGGCGTGTTAAGCGTTCGCAAATGCGTGTCGTTCGGACGTTCGAATAGGCAAGTTTGACGTACGGATGTGCAAGCGTCGCAGCGCCGTAACGAGTGTATATGACCTTGTTTAATATTATGTTTTCAATAAGAATGAAACATTATAGAGTAATGTAACCCAATATAGGAACATGCAAAGCACATGCAAATGAGGCGAGTTAGGCGTGTGACGTATAAACGTCGAAACGTCATGTAACGTGATAATACACTTAAATAGTGTTTCGATTCTAATGAAACGAACATTATAATATATGAAATGTGGTTAATATAAAACCAATATGTAGTCCTAGAAGGACTTAAACACTTTAATGAATTTAAAATATTACGAAAAAGAAATATAGTGAGATATAAGTCGAAAGTTAACACAATCAAATTGAACATTGTGTATTGGTAATAGAAAGGGTTATGAGATGTAGAGTAAAGTTTACATTACAATTAATATGCTTTGCTATGTGACTAAAAGTTGATGTGCATGATTATATAATTGTGTAGGGCACGTGAAGTGCAGATATCTGTAAGCTGTTAAACTGTTATTGGCAAACAACGATCAAGGCAAGTCTTTCAGTTCCTATTTTTTACGTGCACTTGATGATGAACTATTTTAAATTATTTTGCAAAGATCATGATATGTTGTATATATGTTGTAAGCATAAAATGTTAAAGTCAATTTATGACTACATTGATTGATTAAAGAATGTTGATTGAGTAAGGAACTCAATCTTTATACTTGTTATATGATGTAAAGTATGTATGCCATGTTACTTTAATTATTATGAGATGTATGTTGAACATGTATTTATGTGCTATGTGATCCATGAAAGTTGTTAGATCTTGCTGAGCTGTCGAGCTCATTCTTGTAAATAATCACTTTTGTAGGTTAAGGATTCAAGGTAACGCTATGTGCTACTTGAAAGAAATGAATCAGATATAATGCATGAAAACTGATATACTTTCGCTGAATTGTTATTATTTTGGACCCTATTTAAGGTTTCAGATAATGTATTTGATAATGTATGATGGTTAACAGATGTTGAGTTGTAAAGTTTAAATTTTACCCGATGTATAAAGGATATTGAATGTTGTTGTAAGTTTTAGTTTATAATAACTCTGACAAAGCGATTCATGAAATAAAGTTGAATCAAAGTTATGTAATGATAAAGGTTGAGATTCAGGGATAATAAAGAAGGAATAATATAAAAGTTTTAAATATTCCGTATTTTTAGTGATTGTATCATTGACTAATGATATAAAGTCTGAATAAGTATGTATTGTTAACGACCGATGTCGAGAGTTGTATTGTATGAATTTTGGGGTCGTTACAGTTGGTATCAGAGCTGATAGGTTATACACCTTCGGTAAGAATACCTTAGGCTATGATCTTAGAGAATGAGAAGTTAAGTTACGTATAACAAAAAGGTGATTCCTTTCACATACGTAGAAGTATAGGATGAGTTAGGTCCTATAAATGTTATAAGAAGAAGGTGAGAATAACGAGGAATAAAACTCGAATAAAATGTTGAACTTTATGAACGGAATTAGAAATTCTTAAAAGAAGAGTTAATAAATAAACAAGAAGGTTCAAAGAAGAATCTTGAAGAGATATGAAGATGAGAATCAGGAGTTACCTAACTCCAATAATAAAGATGACGAATAACGATGAATAGACGAAGTCTATAGGATTAAATCATAATCAGGTCCTGATATAACTTGATGAAAGGAAAAGATAAGAAGTTTTAAAATAAAACGATAATGAGATAAGAAAGAATCATATGGGAGATGATTATAGAATAAGGTCACGACGTGATCTTTTACAGTTGAAAGACAGATGGTCAGTGCTGATTGAACAGTTATAGTTTGATGCTATAACAAGAATGTACTATGATATAGTACGAGGTTAACTCACGAGGAGTTATAAATGATGAGATACAAAAAATTCGTATCGAGTAAAGAGCATGTTATGAGCAAGATAGAGTTAGGTGAGATTTCAATTGAAGAATCATGTGATGACTGAGTTGTACAAACCTTTGTATGGGCGAGGGTTTTGTGCTTGCACTTAGTTTATCACATTCATAATCATTGGAATGTTGGTGTCGCGCTATCAATGTATATGTGGTGAAAAGGTGATTCTTTTCTCATGTGTATAATTGATAGTTAGAGACTATTAAGATTAGTAAGATGTTATTAGGATTAAGTGCGAGTTCTTAAAACTCATGCTTATGGTAAGTTCATGACTCATAATCATATGGTATGTTTGGAACTCCTCAGCGAATGGACGCCTATGGTCTGACCAGGAAGTTCTTAAACTCATATTATTATGAAAAGTTTCAGACTTCCAAAGTGTGGAAAGTTTGATGAACTATACTGAAAATAGAAAGGTTATGGTGTAGGAAGCATTGATATTGTTTAAGGTTGATAGAATGATTAAATAATGATGGAGTAAAGATTTAATTGATGGAGAAAGTTTTATATTCTAAATCTCCTAGCTTTGCTAGATTTTCAAAATTTATTGACTTCGTGCTGATGTTGCACTTCTGTTTTCTTGAAAAATATTAGATCAAAAGATAGAACCAATGAATTTTTTTAAATAGTGCTATTATTCACATGTCTATGCTAATTGCTTCAGCTAGACAAAAATAATTTTAAATTTTCAAAATATATTTTATGTGTTCTATGCATCATTTGATATGGTGTAGAGACAATAATCGAGAAAGTTATCAATGCAGTTAAACCTAGTGTTGGATGTGATCGTATGATCGTCAGCCCGCTATGGTATGATGTAGTATGACGACGTCATGTAATGACGAAATTCTCAACATACCATTAATACGATACGGTATCAGGATATTATGAAAAGATTTACTTACTATTTTTAGTTTCCTTAAACTATAAAAAAAAAGAGATTTATCTACTTTTGTTTCCTTAGACTACAAAAAAAAACATTTTTTTAAAAATAAATAAATAAATATTTATTTTGTTGGTTAAAAATATATATTTATATATATATATATATATATATATATTTCGATTGATGTCCGAATCGTTGCTAGAGGTCTATGTTACTTGATTCAGCTAGACAAATATTGAAAGATGTTTATGAAATTCGAGCGTTCTTGGTCAAACTATGTCAAACCAAATTGTTTTGGTGCGGATTTAGATGTTAAAAAGCCGAGGTGAACAACCCTGTAAAAGGAGACATATTATCGGAGACAATGGTTCTGAAAATAACGCATATAGTCGTTACGATGTTAAGATGTAATACGTTGTGCACGACGTAGGGGTACGAGAGGCCCTCACCTAGAGTACTTGCAGAGAGTGTTTTCAGTCTGTGTGATTGCAAAACATTATGTTAAAGATGGTTTACAGTGGTGATGCACTATTAAACCTGGAGAAGAGTTCAAGGTCTTATGACCCCTCAGCATGAATTGGAATCTTTTAAATTCCTGTTATTCATATCGCTTCCCAATTATTGAGCAATTGTGAAAGATTCTTATTATTCTGAAGGTGAAGGTGGCAAGAATGATATTCCTTAGAAAGAAATAGTTGTAGAACACAACAAGTTAGTGAATAAGATTAACGTAAAATCTACTTTGATAGATTGAATGAATGAAGATTAATAAAAAATTCGAGGACGAAATTCTTAGAAGAATGGGTGAATGTGATAACCCGAATACTTATAAGATAGTGAATTATGAAGTATATGTCTTCGACGAGTAAAGTATATGGTAATGATCCTTAGAAAGGAAATGAACGAGTTAGAGAATATATAATATTTAAAACATAAATGTGTTTAATTGAAGGTTATGAAATAAAACCTAGAATTTGTTGAAGAAGGGAATGTAGTAGGAAATATAAAACCTATATTAAGGTAATGTGTTGAAGTTATTCAACGATAAATGTTTTAAAGAGATTTGATGAAAACCTGATTAAGGTAGGGTTTCGGTGATTCCGAGGACGGAATCCTCATAAGGAGGGAAGGATGTGACAACCCAGATTTTCAAAAATTATTATAATAAGAATTTAATAAATAAAATTCTTATTACGAGATGTTTTGAGTTTGGATATGTGTTATATGTGGTGAAATATATGTTTTGGTGTCAATATAGGAAATATATATATATATATATATATATATATATATATATTCATATGTTGGAAGAATGAGGTTTAATAGTTAATTTAACTATTGAAGAAGTTAAATGAAATTATTACGAAAAGAAAATTAACTGAATAAGGTTAGTGTATTTAATTAAGTTAAAATTATATTATGAAATAATATAATTTGATTATTATGCCTTGTTGGCACTATAATTGTTATGAATTAAATTTCATAAATGATGTGAGTAATTCACTTAATGAAATAATGAAGTAATGCGAATATATTTGTTTTAATAAAATGAGAGAGGAATGTATGTTACCTATAAACGTAATATGTTAGTGTAATATGATTGTGAATCTCGTAAATAATTAAAATATTTATCAAATAAAATAAATATTTTAGTTAAAATATTTATGGAGTAAAATAAATATTCAATGGAAATTATTATGGAATAATTTAGTTAGGTATGATGGTATTGAATAAATTGAATTAATAATTAAGTGGTGATTAGATGTATGGATTAAATAAATTGTATTGAGACAATTTATGTGAGAAAAAGGAATGAAATGATTATATATAATAATTGTATAATTCATTTGAGTTAACTAAAATAATTAGTGGAATAAATATTAACTATTTTAATGGAAATATTTATTCTAATAGAGATGTTTATTTTAGTTACAAAGGTAATTTCATAATTTATAGTGTAGTAATTATACACGTTATAATTGCATAATTACTTAATGTGGCTAAATAGTGTAACAATAAAATGAAGTGTGACATATGTATCATATAATAAGGGAGTTGTTAGAATAAATGGATAAGGAGATTAGGGGTTCTAGCCAAACATGGCCTTGTGACCTTTGCCTTTGTAACAGATGGGAGCCCTTGGGTTTTTTTAACTGATAGACTAAATAAAAAATACGTTAGTTGTGCTAAGTCTGAGAAAGAAGAATAGAGCAGAGAAGAGAGAAAATTGAGAGAGAAAAAGAGTTCTCTGTAGAGTTGGAGAAGAGCCTTGGAGAATCAAGGAGAACCAACCTCTTTCATCATCTGATTAAAGCTAAGGAGGGTTCAAGAGGTATAAAGAAATTCTTAAGTTCCTAATCTTTGGTCCTTAATTTCATTGTTAGAAATTACTATGGTTATTTGACCTTAAGAATTGGTGAAGAATCTATGTGTGTTGATTATGTAATGAATTTTTAGTGTTGTTCATATCTAAAATCAAACCAATCAAGTCTAAATTGTGTAAAAGTTAGAAAAATTAGACTCTTGGTTATTACATACTATATGGTCTATTTTGGAGGTAAAAATTTGGTGTAATTCTTTGATGTAAATTGTAAATTGATAGTGGTTTGTTGTTCTCCTCTTAGAAACGAAAACAACCCAATTGGAATGAACTAAAACGGAGTTAAAACGAATTCGTGATGTAAGATTTCGTTAAATATGTTGATGTATGAAAATATAGTATGAACACTGAATTGAAACCCTTAAAATAAATGGTTAATGTTTTTGAAGTGTTATAATTATTATGTAGATGAGTAGTTTAGTGTTTCACGAATCCATAGAGTCAAAAACGGTCGGATGTGTATAGCTTGATTTATGAATATTGGAAGGAGGAAATGGTTAGAAAATTAGTCAGAACAACAAACTGGAGAAGAAAATCGCGTAACAGGCTGCCAGGGGAGCAGCTGCGCTGCCCCCAAGGCTGTTTGGGGCGCAGCTGCGCCTGGAGGAAAGTTAAACCGAGACTATTTTGACCTCTTGTGGTAAAACAGCCATAACTCTTTCATACAAACTCCGATTGAGGCGATTCAAGATGATCCGGAATGAGCACGAGTAGACCTACAACTTTTGTTCTTTAAGTGTTTTAATTTGAGGTCAGTAGCAGGGGTCAAAATGGTTATTTTTGGGACTGATGTGTTTTTGGAGGCAATCGGGGGGCGTCGGGCATGCACGTATGCACATGTAATGCTCCCGACCATGTAAAATGATGTTCTAACTTCCATAACATGACTATTATGTATTATAATGATACTTAACATTAATCCTTGAGTGTTAGACAATTTTTATGGGCGTGCTAAGCGTGCGCAAATGCGTGTCGTTTGGGCGTTCGAATAGGCAAGTTTGACGTACGGACGTGCAAGCGTCGCAGCGCCATAACGAGTGTGTATGACCTTGTTTAATATTATGTTTTCAATAAGAATGAAACAGTATAAAATAATGTAACCCAATATAGGAGCATGCAAAGCACATGCAAATGAGGCGAGTTAGGCGTGTGACGTATAAACGTCGAAACGCCGTGTAACGTAGTACTACACTTAAATAGTGTTTCGATTCTAATGAAACGAACATTATAATATATGAAATGTGATTAATATAAAATCAATAGGTAGTCCTAGCAGGACTTAAACAGTTGAATGAATTTCGAATATTACGAAAAAGAAATATAGTGAGATATAAGTCGAAAGTTAACACAATCAAATTGAACATTGTGTATTGATAATAGGATGTGTTATGAGATGTAGAGTAAAGTTTACATTACAATTAATATGCTTTGTTATGTGACTAAAAGTTGATGTGCATGATTATATAATTGTGTAGGGCACGTGAAGTGCAGATATCTGTAAGTTGTTAAACTGTTATTGGTAAACAACGATCAAGGCAAGTCTTTCAATTCCTATTTTCAACGTGCACTTGATGATGAACTGTTTTAAATTGTTTTGCAAAGAGCATGATATGTTGTATATATGTTGTAAGCATGAAATGTTAAAGTCAATTTATGACTACATTGATTGATTAAAGAATGTTGATTGAGTAAGGAACTCAATCTTTATATTTGTTATATGATGTAAAGCATGTATGCCATGTTACTTTAATTATTATGAGATATATGTTGAGCATGTATTTATGTGCTATGTGATCCATGAAAGCTGTTAGATTTTGCTGAGCTGTCGAGCTCATTCTTGCAAATAATCACTTTTGCAAGTTAAGGATTCAAGGTAACGCTATGTGCTACTTGAAAGAAATGAATCAGATATAATGCATGAAGACTGATATACTTTCGCTGAATTGTTATTATTTTGGACCCTATTTAAGGTTTCAGATAATGTATTTGATAATGTATGATGGTTAACAGATGTTGAGTTGTAAAGTTTAAATTTTACCCGATGTATAAGGGTTATTGAATGTTGTTGTAAGTTTTAGTTTATAATAACTCTGACAAAGTGATTCATGAAATAAAGTTGAATCAAAGTTATGTAATGATAAAGGTTGAGATTCAGGGATAATAAAGAAGGAATAATATAAAAGTTTTAAATATCCGTATTTTTAGTGATTGTATCATTGACTAATGATGTAAAGTCTGAATAAGGATGTATTGTTAACGACCGATGTCGAGAGTTGTATTGTATGAATTTTGGGGTCGTTACATAATCATTCATCTTTGATCTACAGGCCAAAGATATTCATCAAGTAATCATTCATCTTTGCTCTATAGGCCAAAGATATTCAGTTATATCACCATTTAGGACTGAGGATGATGAAAAACAATAGAAACAACGAATCCAATGAGATAAAGGACAAAGTTTAGGGATTCGTAATTTAGTTTATCCAAGTTCAAAAATACTCCATAATAATCAATTATGGAGCAAAATTCAAGAATGAAATTCAAATCATGGATACAATCAAAGATAGTAACCATAACAGACAACTTGGACAAATAAAAAAAATTTAATTTTTCTGTGAATAGTGCAGTATACGTGAATAGTAATCTCGACATAAAAAGGTAAAAATTTTATAATAAAATTCATACCAACATTCCAATAAAATGATATTTGATAAAATACAAAATTCGAAGAATTTCTGATCATTTTAGGAATTATAGAAACAATACTTACCATAGTAAGTTTTAATTTAGGTATATGAAATGAAATATTATTGCTTTCATAATATGGAATATGGAAAAAAATAATATTCTTTATGAATATTGAAAGAAAGTAACATCATTTACGAGAAAAATAATATCTCTTACAACTGTTGAACGAAAATAATATTCCTACGAATATTGAAGGAAGATAATATTCCTTACGAATATTGAACGAAAATAAAATTCCTTACGAATACGAAAAATAATATCGTAAGCGAATCTGAAATAAATAATACCCCTTACCTTAAAAGGAGAGTATTCCGACTTGTATAGCGAAGATATTCTTGAAGAAAACTTGCACTGTTTTCTACACTCAAAGCTTCCTGAAACTCTAAAGAAATACGCTCAATATTATAGAAGAAGAATTCTTTGATTCTGATGTGATTTTCATTTTTAAACTGAGCATCCTATTTATAGGAGAATGGCAGGATACTATTTAGAAATTTTAATCACGGACGCACAGAAGAAATCCCGGGTGAATAAATTTGGCGAATTCGTTGATTTTTTTTTATTTTTACTATTCATCACTGTGCAATAAAATATTCTAATAAAACAAAAACTTTAAATAAAATATAATATATTCTATTTATAATCTAATAAAACAAAACTTATATAACATATATATATATATATATATATGCACTCCCTCCCTTCCAAGGCATCTATCCCCCACCTCCTTTTCTTTCTTTATATATATATATATATATATATATAATAAAACTGAGATAACTTTCTCCGATGATTTTGAACAATGGGTAAGTGGGGGTCCATATAATAATCCAAATTTACAACGAATACTGATAAAAATACCTCAGCACTAATTTCTTCTTTTATATCCACAAAAATAAATATTTCTTTATCATATAAATCAATAATTAATTATTCACAAAAAATATTACAGAACTACAAAATTGACAACAAGGTCGTTCCCAGGAAAGAGGGAGCCTTCCGATAAGGATTTCTTCTTACTGGCGCGCATTTAAATAACCTTTCCTGGACAGAACTTCTTTAGACATTGCCAATAATGCTATCTAATAATATTATTCAAATAATATGAATTATTAATTTGATAATGTGAAATACTATGCAATGACAACTATTGAATCAATAAAATATTATGCAATTATATATGTAGCAATTATTGAATCAATAATATAAAATATTGAACAGTAATTACTGTAACAATTATTGAGTAGTGACTTCTTACGTAAGAATTAATAATTAGAATTACTGTGCAATACCGTGTGCTACTGTGCAACACAGCGTATTACTGTATTTTAACCACCGGGTATTTCAACAGTTTTAACGGTAACAAACCACGCCGTAATTTTTAGAAAACCTTATTCTTGTCGTTTTCTTCATGCGACAATTTTTTGTTATGGGGCCCACAAACGATTGCATCGTCGTACGAATATTCTCCTACAAAAAGAATATTCCCCGACCAAACGAATATTTCCCGACACAATGAATATTTTATGACCACTTGCTTACTTTATAAAATTTGCTCATTTCACCCATAACTAAAGCATTATATCAAATCAACACCTTACTATTTCAAAATAACATATAAAGAAAATTAAATCTTTATTCATAAAAGTTGGGGTCTTACAACCTCCCCTCCATATGAAATTTCGTCCTCGAAATTGACGTACGTACCTGGTATGTCAAAAAGGTGAGGATACCTCGTTTTCATTTCTGATTTTAACTCCTAGGTCATTTCTTCGATTCCAATTGTGACTCTCATGGTGCTTCAACCATAGTACCTCACAATGGTACCTATCAGTTTGCCACCGCACAAAAATGGCGTCCTCTATGGAGAGTCTAGCTTCGATGAATCCCACACAAGACGTCACAAGCGAGAGGCTTGGGGCGCTTCACACCTTATGGCTCTTGATGCTTCGCCTTGACACGTTTACGCGTTAAACACCTCGAGATAAACTCTGCGATCTCTCTCTTCATGTTGCTCCACCAGAATGTATGTCGAAGATCATGATACATTTTGGTACTTCCAGGATGGATTGCGAACGGTGTGTTGTGTGCCTCCATCATGATTCTATACTTCAAATCAGAATTGTTAGGAACACAAAGTCTGGAGTTGACTCGAAGTATTTCTTCTTCATCGATTATTGCTTCTGGAATAGCACCTTCTTGTACATACTTCTTCATCTTCATCAGCTCCGGGTCTGTAGCTTGAGCAGCATTAACTTTATCATTTAAAGTTGGTTCTACGCGTATACTTGACATCATCACGTAGGTCCCTAGAGTCTTTAACTCTATTTCCATCCTTTATACGTCATACAAAATGGGGCTTCGTGTTGACAGTATCACATACGTTCCCGCATACGATCTTTTACTCAACGCGTCAGCTACCACGTTTTCTTTTCCAGGATAATATTGAATGGTACTATCATAATCTTTCAACAGCTCCAACCAACGTCGTTGTCGCATATTGAGTTCGTTCTAAGTAAAAAAAAATTAGGATGTCAACAATAATGACAACCACGAAATGATCCAAATATTTCTCAAATATTCGGTTCATCATGTCCATGAACACAGCATGGACATTGGTTAATCCAAAAAATATAACTAGAAATTTGTAATGCACGTATCGAGTTCTAAAGGCAGCCTTTGGAATGTCATCAGTTCTAATCTTTAACTGATGATATCCAGAACGAAGATCGATCTTTGAGAAGAATTGCGCACCTTGCAAATGGTCGAACATGTCATCACTGCGAGGTAACGGATACCTATTCTTGATGGTGATATAGTTCAACTCCCGATAGTCAATACAAAGTCGCATACTACCGTCTTTCTTCTTTACGAATAAAATAGGAACACCCTAAGGTGATGTACTAGGACGAATAAAATCGATGTCTAATAACTCATGTAGTTGGACCTTTAACTCCTGAAGTTCAATAGGAGCCATTCGATATGGGGTTTTAGATATGGATTTTGTATCGGGTTCAAGGTCAATATAGAATTCAACTTCACGTTCTGGGGGTAGACCGGGAAGTTCTTCGGGAAATACATCAGAAAACTCATTAACAACAGAAATATCATTCAAATCTGATGTATTCTAATTTAAATCAGTAACATGGGCTAAGAAAGCTTGACATCCGTTTTTTAATAAACGAATAGCTTTATGACTTGAAATGATATTGATTGATTTTAGTGGTCTGGTTGTTTGAATGAAAGCTAACAACCTTACGAAATAATCAATTTTGGCAAGATGAGTGGTTAACCAGTCGATTCAAAAAAAAATCACATTAAATGCAAGTATTTTTAAAGATATAAGATCAATAGCTAATGTGAGGGTGCCAACTTGAATCAAACAAGATTTGTAAACTGTGAATGTAACGAAGGTTTCACCCAATGGAGTTTCAACAGATATGTCAAAGTCTAATTTCTCAAGGGTAGAGTTCAAACGTTGAGCACAAGTAGGTGAAATAAAAGAATGGATAGAACCGATATCTAATAAGGTATAGACTTTGCAAGAGTTTACGATTAACTAACTCGTGATAACCTCGTTCGGGTTCCTCGCGTTTTGGGCAGTCACGACAAACGCTCTTCCAGGAACCACCGACTTTGACTTGTCCGGGACGGCATTTGGAATCACCACCCCCGCTGGACTTGGTTTCGCTACAGGACAATCTCGAGCTATATGACCTTCCTTTCCACAGTTATAACATACCTTGAATTATTGTGTGCACTTAGGGCTGATGTGTCCCTTTTGCCCGCATTTGTAGCATACGACCGGCGGTCGTTCTCCTCCCCTAGAAACAGTTGATGCTGGTGCTGCTGTCGACGTTTTCACGTTCTTATTGTTGTACCTTCTTTTCTTGAAATCTCCCCCCGACTCACTTCTTTTTTTATCATGGCCACGATTACCACCTGAGTGGTTATTTCTTCTAGCCTGATAATTTCCTTCTTGCTGGTTATCGTTGTTCCGATGATTGTTGCCATCGGTACGACCTTGGTTGTTGTCCCTTGGTTGAACAAAATTATTATCTCGTTCTAACAATTGGGCCTTGTTCACCACATCTGAATATAACCAAAGTTTGTGAGAAATGAGGTATTGACGAATTTCGGGTTTCAAACCTCTCAGAAACATCCGCGTTATACGTTCCTCATTATCTACCAAATGAGACGCAAACCGGGATAACTCCGCGAACTTAGACTCATACTGGGACACAGACATGTTGTTCTGTTCCAGTTTAATAAACTCTACCTCTTTCATATGATAAATACTTTCGGTAAAGTACTTTTCATTGAATAATTTTTGGAACTCCTCCCACGAATCTTGAGTACGGCAGGCTGGGTACGCTTCACAGATTCCCACCAGTAATCTGCCTCTCCAGCGAAACATAGACGTAGCGAATGGAACCTTCTGTTCCTTCGTGTATCCCAAGACATCAAATATCTTAGTAATTTACTTAACCCACGTTTCTGCATTGATTGGATCGAGCTTTCCCTGAAATTCTGGTGGTCCCAACTCTTTGAACTGCTTGGCAGTGACAAGCCGCGAGTTGCTATTATTTTCACCCGTATTTTTCGCACGAATCTCCCTCGTCTAATTTTGTATGAACTGCAAAAAGCTTCTAAACATCCCATCGTTCATCGTCTGATCAGTGGTGTTGCCTTCCTGTTGCACGTTCTCCTGGTTGGTGTTTAAAGGTGTCTCAACGATCTCATTCACTCTATTGCTAACATTTTCAGCCGCTATTCACAAATACTGTCATAAAATAAGGGTTAATTAAATAAATTAACATATCACATATTAACCCTATGCTCTGACTGACCAATTAAATACCAGATAAGCTTAGGTAGGACATACTAGCGAAGGATTTACTCGTCTCTCCCCTCCTAGTTCTATTCCCCCATCTCCGCCAAAGATCATATCCCTAAGCTCTGATACCAACCGTGACACCCCCAAAATAGGTTCAATATCAACTCATTCTGAGTCGCTAAATATATGGTACAAAATTCCAAATACAAATCTTTTATAACAAAAGGTCGTGAGAAATACGACCATACAACTGTGAGTTTCAATACAAATCGTATATAATACGAAATATAAACACTCAGTCCTTAATAATTATAATTATTATCACACTATTTTACAAAAATAGTGAGGACTACTACTGCTCTACTCTGACCATCACCCTGTTCCCCGACTAGTTCCCGCAACATTCTCATTCCCTGAAGAGGTCAATAGATGAAAAGGGTGAGCTCAACTAGCCCAGTAAAGAATATTATGACTAAGATAATGAAAAATAAATTATCGATAGCCTTCAATAAATCAGATAAAATATTATGGACAACAAGTTTTAGATCAATATTCGCAGCGAAAATAACAATTCATTAGAAGAGTTAAGTAGAGAATGAAGTCTACTATCTTCTATGATTTAAAAGTCCATCATCGATATTTTATCCCTGTAACATCAATCAATATACATCTCGAATCAAATATTCATCTTTGCATTACGGGCCAAAGATATTCATTTGTATCACCAGTTAGTCATATTCATCTCAACACCTGTCCATCTTTGCACTACGGGCCAAAGATATTCATCAGGTAATCATTCATCTTTGTACTACAGGCCAAAGATATTCATCAAGTAATCATTCATCTTTGCTCTACAGGCCAAAGATATTCAGTTATATCACCATTTAGGACTGAGGATGATGAAAAATAATATAAACAACGAATCCAATGAGATAAAGGACAAAGATTAGGGATTCGTAATTTAGTTTATCCAAGTTCAAGAAAACTCCATAATAATCAATTATGGAGCAAAATTCAAGAATGAAGTTCAAAACATGGATACAATCAAAGATAGTAAACATAACAGACAACTTGGATAAATAAAAGAAAATTTAATTTTTCTGAATAGTGCCAGTATACGTGAATAGTGTCGTATACGTGAATAGTGCCGTATACGTGAATAAACCCCTACATGAAAAAGTAAAAATTTTATAATAAAATTCATACCAGCATTTCAATGAAATGATACTAGATGAAACGCAAAATTTGAATAATTTCTAATCATTTCAGGAATTATAGAAGCAATACTTACCGTAGTAAGTTTTAATTTGGGTATATGAAATGAAATATTATCGCTTTCATAATATGGAATATGAAAGAAAATAATATTCTTTATGAATATTGAAAGAAAGTAACATCATTTACGAGAAAAATAATATCTCTTACAACTGTTGAACGAAAATAATATTCCTACAAATATTGAATGAAGATAATATTCCTTACGAATATTGAACGAAAATAAAATTTCTTACGAATACGAAAAATAATATCGTAAGGGAATATGAAATAAATAATACCCTTACCTTAAAAGGAGAGTATTCCGAATGGTATAGCAGAGATATTCTTGAAAAAAACTTGCACTGTTTTCTACACTCAAAGCTTCCTTAAACTCTAAAAAAATCCGCTCAATATTATAGAAGAAGAATTCTCTGATTCTGGTGTGATTTTTATTTCTAAACTGAGCATCCTATTTATAGGAGAATGGCAGGATACTATTTAGAAATTTTAATCACGGACACACAGAAGAAATCACGGGCGAACAAATTTGGCGAATTCGTTGATTTTTTTAATTTTTACTATTCATCCCTGTGCAATAAAATATTCTAATAAAACAAAAACTTTAAATAAAATATAATATATTCTATTTATAATCTAATAAAATAAAACTTAATAATATATATATATATATATATATATATATATGTATAATATACACTCCCTCCCTTCTAAGGCATCTATCCCCCACCCCCTTTTCTTTCTTTTTTTTATACATATATATATATATATATATATAATATTTATAAATATATATATAAAACAAAATTGTGATAACTTTCTCCGACGATTTTAAAAAATGGGTAAGTGGGGGTCCATATAATAAACCTAATTTACCACAAATACTAATAAAAACACCTCAGCACTAATTCATTCTTTTATATCCACAAAAATAAATATTTTCTTATCATATAAATTAATAATTAATTATTCTCAAATAATATTATAGAACTACAATATTGAAAAATAGGTCATTTCCAGGAAAGAGGGGGCCTTCCGATAAAGAGTTCTCCTTATTGGCGCGCAATTAAATAACCCCCTCATAGACAGAACTTCCTTAGACATTTCCAATAATGCTATCTAACAATATTGTTCAAAAAATATGAATTATTAATTTGATAATGTGAAATACTGTACAATGACAATTATTGAATCAATAAAATATTATGCAATTATCAATGTAGTAATTATTAAATCAATAATATAAAATATAGAACAGTAATTAGTGTAACAATTATTGAGTAGTGACTTCTTACGTAAGAATCAATAATTAAAATTACTGTACAATATCGTGTGCTACTGTGCAACACCGCGTATTACTGTATTTTAACCACCGGGTATTTCAACAGTTTTAACGATAACAACCACGCTGTTATTTTTAGAAAAACTTATTCTTGTCGTTTTTTTCATCCGATAATTTTCCGTTATGGGGCCCACAAATGATTGCGCCGTCGTACGAATATTCTCCGACAAAAAGAATATTCTCCGACCAAACGAATATTTCCCGACACAATGAATATTTTATGACCACTTGCTTACTTTGCAAAATTTACACATTTCACCCATAACTAAAGCATTATATCAAATCAACACCTTACTATTTCAAAATAACATATATAAAAAATTAAATCTTTATTCATAAAAGTTGGGGTCTTACATCCATGGAGTCCATCTCGGATTTCATGGCTTCAAGCAATTTATCTGAGTCTTTATTACTCATAACCTATTCGTAATTCAATGGATCATTATCATTAATGATGTGTACCTCATCGTCATCCTCTATGACGAATCCATACCTATCAGAAGGTACAACAATGAGAACGTGAAAAGGTCGACAGTAGCACCAGCATCAACTGTTTCACGTTCTCATTGTTGTACCTTCTGATAGGTATGGATTCGTCATAGAGGATGACGATGAGGTACACATCATTAATGTTGATGATCCATTGAATTACGAACAGGCTATGAGTAATAAAGACTCAGAGAAATTACTTGAAGCCATGAAATCCGAGATGGACTCCATGAATGTAAGACCCCAACTTTTATGAATAAAGATTTAATTTTCTATATATGTTATTTTGAAATAGTAAGGTGTTGATTTGATATAATGCTTTAGTTATGGGTGAAATATGTAAATTTTACGAAGTAAGCAAGTGGTCATAAAATATTCATTGTGTCGGAAAATATTCGTTTGGTCGGGGAATATTCTTTTTGTCGGGGAATATTCATACGACGGCGCAATCATTTGTGGGCCCTATAAAGAAAAATTGTTGGATGAAGAAAACGACAAGAATAAGTTTTTTTAAAAATAACGGCGTGGTTGTTACCCGTTAAAACTGTTGAAATACCCGGTGATTAAAATACAGTAATACGCAGTGTTGCACAGTAGCACACGGTATTGCACAGTAATTTGTATTATTGATTCTTACGTAAGAAGTCACTACTCAATAATTGTTACAGTAATTACTGTTCAATATTTTATATTTTAGATTCAATAATTGTTACATTGATAATTGCTTAATATTTTATTGATTCAACCATTGTCATTGCACAATATTTTACATTATCAAATTAATAATTCATATTATTTGAATAATATTATTAGATAGCATTATTGGCAATGTCTAAGAAAGTTCTGTCTAGGAGGGGTTATTTAATTGCGTCCCAGTAAGAAGAAATCTTTCCTAGGAACGACCTGGTTATCAATTTTATAGTTTTGTAATATTATTTGTGAATAATTAATTATTGATTTATATGATAAGGAAATATTTATTTTTGTGGATATAAAAGAAAGAATTAGTGATGAGGTATTTTTATCAGTATTCGTTGTAAATTTGGCTTATTATATAGACCCCCACTTACCCATTTTTTAAAATCATCAGAGAAAGTTATCTCAGTTTTATTTTATATATATATATATATATATATAAGTATTATATATATATGTATAAAAAAAAGAAAAAAAAGGGGGTGGGGGATAGATGCCTTGGAAGGGAATGTATATATATATATATATTATAAGTTTTATTTTATTAGATTATAAATAGAATATATTATATTTTATTTAAAGTTTTTGTTTTATTAGATTATTTTATTGCACAGTGTTGAATAGTAAAAATCAGAAAATCAACGAATTCGCCGAATTTGTTCGCCCGTGATTTCTTCTGTGAGTCAGTGATTTTTCCTAAATAGTATCCTTCCATTCTCCTATAAATAGGATGCTTAGTTTAGAAATAAAAATCACGCCAGAATTAGAGAATTCTTCTACTATAATATTGATCTTATTTTTTCTGAGTTTAAGAAAACTTTGAGTGTTGCAAATAGTGCAAGTTTTCTTCAAGAATATCTCCGCTATACCAGTTAGAATTACTCTCCTATTAAGGTAAGGGATATTATTATTTTTCGTAAATGATGTTACTTTCTTTCAATATTCATAAAGAATATTATTTTCTTTCATATTCCATATTATGAAAGTGATAATATTTCATTTCATATACCCAAATTAAAACTTACTACGGTAAGTATTGCTTCTATAATTCCTGAAATGATCAGAAATTCTTCGAATTTTGCGTTTCATCTAGTATCATTTCATTAGAATGTTGGTATAAATTTTATTATAAAATTTTTACCTTTTCATGTCGGTGTTACTATTCACGTATACGACACTATTCACAGAAAAATTAAATTTTCTTTTAATTGTCCAAGTTGTCTGTTATGGTTCCTATCTTTGATTGGATCCATGTTTTGATCTTCATTCTTGAATTTTGCTCCACAATTGATTATTATGGAGTATTCTTGAACTGGAATAAACTAAATTACGAATCCCTAATCTTTGTCCTTTATCTCATTGGATTCGTTGTTTATATTATTTTTTAGCATCCTCAGTCCTAAATGGTGATATAACTGAATATCTTTGGCCTGTAGAGCAAAGATGAATGATTACTTGATGAATATCTTTGGCTTGTAGTGCAAAGATGAATGATTACCTGATGAATATCTTTAGCCCGTAGTGCAAAGATGGACAGGTGTTGAGATGAACATGACCAACTAATGATACAAATGAATATCTTTGGCCCGTAGTGCAAAGATGATTATTTGATTCAAGATGTATATTGATTGATGTTACAGGGATAAAATATTGATGATGGACTTTTAAATCATAGAAGATAGTAGACTTCATTCTCTACTTAATTCTTCTAATGAATTGTTATTTTCGCTGCGAATATTGATCTAAAACTTGTTGTCCATAATATTTTATCTGATTTATTGAAGGCTAACGATAATTTGTTTTTCATTATCTTAGTCATAATATTCTTTATTGGGCTAATTGAACTCACCCTTTTCATCTATTTTCCTCTTCAGGGAATGAGAATGTTGCGGGAACTAGTCGGGAAAAGTGTGATGGTCAAAGTAGAGCAGTATTAGTCCTCACTATTTTTGTAAAATAGTGTGTTAATAATTTAATTATTGAGGACTGAATTTGAGTGTTTATATTTCGCATTATATACGATTTGTATTGAAACTCACAGTTGTATGGTCGTAGTTCTCACGACCTTTTGTTATAAAAGATTTGTATTTGGAATTCTGTACCATGTATTTGGCGACTCAGAATGGGTTGGTGTTGAACCTATTTTGGGGGCGTCACAATAGATGAGAACCAAGTATGGACTTTGGTTTCACCACTTGAAGGCATTAAGCCTATTGGGTGTAAATGGGTCTTTAAAAGAAAGACTGGAGCGGACGGCAAGGCAGAGACCTATAAGGCCTGACTGGTTGCAAAAGGTTTCAAACAAAGACAAGGAGTTGAGTATGATGAAACCTTCTCACAATTAGCTATGCTCAAGTCCATTCGGATTTTGCTTGCGATTGCAGCTTATTACGACTATGAGATCTGGAAAATGGACGTAAAAATGGCCTTCCTCAATGGGAAACTTGAGGAGGATTTGTATATTACACAGCCAGAGGGATTTGTTTCAAAGATTGGAACAAATCAAGTCTGTAAGCTGTAACGATCCATTTATGGATTGAAGCAAGCTTCTCGTAGATGGAACATTCGTTTTGATGAGACAATCAAAGAGTTTGATTTTATCAAAAATGAGGATGAACCATGTGTGTACAAGAAGGTTAGTGGGAGCGGTGTTTCATTCCTTGTATTATATGCTGATGATATATTACTGATAGGGAATGACATTCCTATGCTACAATCTATTAAAATCTGGTTATCTAAACACTTCTTCATGAAGGACTTGGGAGAAGCAACCTATATTTTGGGGATAAAGATCTACAGAGATAGATCTAAAAGGATGATTAGCTTATTCCAAGGAACGTATATTGATACGATGCTAAAGAGGTTTATCATGGAAGATTCCAAAATAGGTCTCATGCCGATGAGCCATGGAATACATCTCTCCAAGAAACAGGCCCCAAAGACACCTGAGGAGAGAGACTGTATGAGTAAGATTCCTTATGCTTCAGCAATAGGATCTATCATATACGGTATGATATGTACTAGATCGGATGTCGCTCATGCACTTAGTGTAACGAGCAGATATCAGTCGAATACAGGAGAAGAATACTGAAAGGCATTGAAAAATATCCTAAAGTACTTACGAAGGACTAAGGATGTATTTTTTTTCTACGGTGGGTCTGAATTAAAACTCGAGGGCTTCACAGACTCAAGTTTTCAAACGCGATGACAGTAAATCCGTTTTGGGGTATGTATTTACCTTGAACAGAGGCGCAGTGAGTTGGAAGAGTTCCAAGCAGCAAACAGTTGCTGATTTAGTGATAGAGGCATAGTATATAGCTGCAAGTGAAGCTACAAAGGAGGTTGTTTGGATGAAAAAGTTCATAATAGAACTTGGTGTGGTTTCTAGCATTGGAGGAGCATTTCCCTTGTACTGTGACAACACCGGAGCTGTTGCACAGGCTAAGGAACTCAAGTCTCATCAGAAATCCAAACACGTGTTGCGGTGATTTCACTTGATCAGGGAGATCATTGAAAAAGAAGATGTCACCTTGGAGCGTGTAGACTCTCAAGTCAACATTGCAGATCCATTTACTAAAGCTTTAACACAACAGTAGTTTGATCGTCACTTAAAGAAGATGGGTATGAGATACCATGGTGATTGACTTTAGTGCAAGTGAGAGATTGAAAGTAGTGTGCATACAAGTCAATCATGTATGATGATAAAGCATATACTTTGTAAACAATCTTATTCATTTATTAATAAAATTATTAATTTATTAAAGGCATTTAATTTTCTAAATGATGCTATTTTTATAATATGTAAATAACCCATAGTTTTAAGCAATGCTTTTAGAATCACGATGTTGATCATGCTAATGAGATCTAAATTCTTAGAAAGCTTAAAACTAAAATAATTATCAATCGTTGGATTACTAAAAAGGGGATTAGTAAATTCGGATAGATTGGTACATATGTTGTTTGCTTATTGGATGAGGATGATTGATCTCATAATCATTTGCGTGGAGACACTAAAGCAAGTATGTAGGTGCTTATTGGAGAATAAGTTTACTGAACGTAACTCGCTATGGAATACCTAATGGAGTTTTACTTGCTTGTCAATAGGAATTCCTAATGTGATAGTAGTACAAGTGATTCTTGGACTTGAGATCATCATAGTTTCTTGTATGTTACTTTGACTTATTCCTTAAGACCCTTGGGGTATATCAAACGGTATGCTTAAGTATAATAAATTACATATGGAGATAATAAATAATCAATAAAGAATCTACGACTTCTAGTAAAAGAAGAGATATGTCCTATGTGATTAGTTAAATGACAACCCAATAATCCTTGGTCAAGGCAGAATAAAATTAGAAAGAAATTTCTAATTTGCATTATTTGGAGTTGTGTATTTTCTAATCAAAATACATATAATTAAATAAAATAAGACTTGACAGTAATTCCATGTCTTATATTTAATTAGAACATTGTATGGTGGAATGATTGAATTGTACAGTAACTATTTAGTCACAGGTTCTTTTATGATTAATGTTAAAATCTATATTATCTGGAAAGTCATTGATCCCTAGGGAGGCTTATCCCTATTGTAGAATAAATATTATTTATTTAAATAGATTATTAGTTTAATTTATTTATTTAAATAAGATTAGAATTGTTCTAATTGATTTATTCACAACCGATTTAATATGGAAACCTAAAGGGTTACACCATAAAATGAAGAATAATTATTAAGAAGGTAATGATATAATCGTAATAATACAATAAGTGTAATTAATTTAATCTATGGTGATAGAATACATTAAATAGCTTAATGTTTATTATTTAATATTTTGAAAATATTTAATATGAATTAATAAGAGGAGTTTTATTAATATTATTATAATTATTATTATTTTAATTTCTAAAGGAGTTTAGGAATTATTTTAATATTAGTACTCTCATTTATTCCTAATAAAATTAGGAGGCAAATTAATTAAAGGAATTTAATTAATTAATCACAATATGTTGTGAAGCCTAATTAATTAAAGGAGTTTAATTAATTAAATGAAACCCTATGTCTTATAGGATTAGAAGGGTTGACTAATATCTATATAAGAGGAGTCTTATGTTAGATGTCAGTTGATGCAATTCCATATGTTGGAGAGTACTCTTTTTCTATAGAGGATAGAAAACTACCTCCTTCTTGAATAATTCATATTCCTTGGTGGATCACCTCTAGAGGCCAAACACTTGGGTGGCTAACGTTGATCAAATGAAGGAATCAATCCTGGATATTCAAGGAGATCACGAAGAACAATGAGTTAAACTTGTACCTGTGGATGCTTCATTCTACAAGGGTATGAATTCCACAACATCTTATTTATCGTTTTAAATTAAAAATATGCCTACAGGATGATCTGGGTAATGATTTTGTAGAAATTTTTAAACTCTGATATACCATGCTTCCGCTAATTTTTGCAATTTGATTGTGTCATGATTTTGTACAAACCTTAATATATAAAATCTTCCTTCAAAAAGGATTACAACCTTCAAAACGTTCCCAGGTTTCTAACCTTAAACATCATCAATGCGAAAAATAAAACATCATAAACAATTAAATTTTTATTACACAATCACATAATAAATATGAACAAGTCTTCACTTGTTCATCTTACCTTTTCCTTTGCTAGTTGACGGCTTGTCAACTTTCTCAACTTTGGCTGCAATGGTTATATAAATGCAATGCAAGAGTGAGTAAACAAAATATCACTTGGATAATAACAATCAATAGTGGTAACATATCGTTGAATGAATTCAATTGAATTGAAGAACATTCGCTTTCATCAATAATGAAGAATTGAAGTAGAATTTAGAATTCATCTGAGGGTCATAAGACCTTGAACTATGTCCCAAGTTGTAAGTATTTCTACTTAGGCCTTTAATAGTCGTTAGACTATATGGACTCTTAACTCGTACTTAGGGAGATCAGCCATTCGTTCCATGTATTGTGCACAAACATCTTAACTCTTTTGCATGGTAATCCCTTATTATTAGGGTTGTTCATCTCAGTATTAGTTAACGAGTCCGCACCAAAGAAAGTTTAGTTTAGATAAGCTCAAAGGGTAATTTAGAGTTTAACTATCATCAACTAAGGATTAGTTAAATCATCTTACAATAATTAAGAGTTCGATAACAAAAGAATTATGAAATAACTATGAGTCATAACAATAGACGTCATATTCAACAATCATGCTTTTAGAAATAAACTTAAAGCATTTGAAAGATACAATAAAACCTTGCTTGAACAATTAAATTAAGGTTACATTATTTTCAATAATGAATTTTAATAAAATACTTGTCCAATGCAGAATAAAAGAACTTGCTCAATTAACAGTAAACATAATCGAGTTAGGGTAAGAAAACTTGCCTCGTGCGCAAGCTAGTAATTATTATCACGTTCCACAATTTATCCTACGTACACGTAATTAACAATAGTAACATAAATCAGTTACCATATAGCTACATCACATCATTAGTTAACCCATCTAAGTTAACTCAGTATTCTTTAGTTTATTAGGTTTAATCACTAATTATCACATAACATGATCAAACCACACATTCACATCAAATTATAATTAAAAATTATACATTTTATATTAAAAATATGATTGAATACTGTCCAATTAGCATATAATATTATTAACATGCTTTTATATTAATTACATTAACATTCTCATAAAATTATACATTTATATATAACTTTCTAGCTAAACTTCATAGGTGGCACTGCAACGCCGCATAATGAACTGCATTCGGCGCTGCGCTGTGCCACATCATCAGGGCCCCGCAGAACCAGGCCTGGCACTGCAGCGCTCCAGTTAACACTCTGAACTGGCGCTGTCGCGTCGTGCCATGTCAGCACGATTTGTGATCTGGTATTGGTAACATACATAACAGACGCTGCGGTGCCGTGCCATATCACCAACTGCTGTTGTGCCGCTGCAGCGCCCAGTTTACTCATAGGGCTGGCGCCACGTCACAGTCAGACGCAGACAGTCTCGCAAATTATGCAGGAAAAAGCCAATTTGGCTTATTTCCTCGCACCAAACTCAGATTTTAGTTCATATAATGCATATAAAACTTTATAAAATCATAACTTTATGCTTCTAACATGATTTAACACATATAAACATCTCAACACTTGATTAAAAACCTTTAATTTCATGATTTTGAAGAAAACACTATTGTTAAGTGTTCTTGATAAAAATAAACATTGTGACTTTATTTTTAAACCAAATCACCTAATTCAAATCATGTTATTTTCGTTTCTTAACATATTATTATAATCTAAATTCAATTTACATCACATAGCATGAATTAAACATCAATTTTGATATTAAAAAAAACATTTTTCAAAATAATTCACTGTAAATTGCTATGAGCATGATTTCTTCATGTTCATCATATTTACATGAATTAAATAGTTTAATTACTCACACAAAACATATATAATAGTTTATACATACAACTTAACACATACAAACCATATTTACATGAATTTTCATGAAAAACAAAATTATAGAGAACTAAAACTATAAAGAACAATGAAAAACATAATTTAACAATTATAGAGTTTAGATTGCTACCTTTGATGTTAGAGAAAAAAGATGATGATGATAATTTTGTTTAACAAAGCTTTTTCCTTTTTTTTTTCTTCTTCTCTCTTTCTCTCTTTTCTTACTCTGATATTCTAACTTTAGCTTTCTAACTCTATCTTCTAACTTTAACGTAGTATAGATAATATACATATAACTGATATATACATAATATCCCTATTAACTATTTATCAGTTACTTTATTTTGAAAATCAAAAGCCACTAAGGCTTGTTTGACAAAACCTAATTAAAAATAGATTTTTAAAAACTACGGACCTTGTTTGATAAAACTGAATTAAAATAGACTTAAGGGCCTTGTTTGGTAAAACTGAATTAAAACCCTTTTAATTTATTTTAATAACCCATTCACTACATAGTTTAAATATCACACTTTATTTAATTAAATTTTAATATTCCAATTTAATTAAATTAAAGCTAACAACAATTTATTAAATAAAATTGCCACATAAATTAAATTGCTACACAATTATAATTTACTCATTAATCATAATTCCACGTAACAAATTAGTAAATCTCTAATTTAATTACTTAAATTAAATTAGACATTACTATAATTATTTATCAAATCATTATTACTACATAACAATTCATCTAATTTAATTATCTCAATTAAATTAGAACTTCACCACAAAAATACTTAAACATCAATTTAATATTACTCATTAATTTAATTAACATATTGCACTTAATTAAATTACTCCACAACATAATCACATTAATTATTTATTCAACTCAATAAATAAATCCATTAAAATATTTATTTAATTCAATAAATATTAAAAATTAAAATACAAAATTCTCGTTTGTTACAGAAATTTTGTGGATGTATTCAAGCTTTATCACATACCTTGGAAGAAGAAGAAAGTGTGCATCCAAAACTAGATGGTTTAAAAGTTTCCTATCTCTCTAACCCTAAGTAGTTTTTGTGTATCTATGATGTTGTTTTGGAATCAAATAATGAGTATATTTTTTTTAAACCTTATGGTAATAGATATATATGTTAGATGATTTTTTATGGTTAGATGTGGTCATTATATGTGTTGATAAGTGTTGATGGTAAAGATGAACAAGAAATGATTTTACTTGAAAATCCTAGAAATTTCAGTCCACTTTGGACAATCATCATTTTCGAACCATAACTTATTTTTGAGTGTGGTCAAGTCCTGGATTAAAATCTATGAGTCCCCTAACACCTCCAAGTGGAATCACTGAAAAATATGTTTTAAATTTTCGTGTGGACAGATTCAACCAAAACAGTCCAGACTTGAAAAATTGTCCGAACCCGCTGTCCAGTCAATTTCGTGCAATGTTTGGACCATTTAGCAAATGAAATAAATTCCAGACTTTTGGCCACTGAAACTATAAGGAATCATGTAATTCCTGTCCAAATATGAACGAATTACGACATCGGGGGAAAGAGTTATGGCCAAAACAAGATCTAGCATTTTTTGAAAAAAAATTGTCCTAACTGGAGTTGTATAACTCCGATGGCCACAACATTTAAAATGGATGTTCATGTTAATATTTTTAACATTTTGTCAAGATTTGGGAATTTTTGGAGTTGAGTAAGATATTGATCATTTTCCTAAGTTACGAACTAAAAACGGACTTTTGAAAAATACTAAAGAAAATTAAAAAATTCCATAAAAATTATTTTTGTGTATGGAATATATGGATATATGTATGACCAAAAAAGAAAATAATAATAAAGTGGTTAAGAAGGCTTAATGGGGGTATTAGGATTTCAATGAAATGAAAATAATTAAAAATCGACGAGTCGGGAATCGTCGAAATAATTTATATCGACTAGAATATGTCGACATGTGATGTATGAGACTATGAAAAGTTTAATCACATATTTTTATGAGAATATTATAAAAATGATGTGAAGGGACGTATACTTTGGTATAAGTCGAAAGGACAATTATCAGATTAAGTTACGAGGTGATGATTAAGTACTTAATCAAATAAATGCCCATGAATGATGTATGTTATCGTGAAAAGGAAGAATGATGAAATGTAGAGTAGAGTTAATATCAATGACTACTAAGCGTCATTATGTGGCTAATTGTGGTTCATATGTACACCTAATCGTATAGGACATTTGAAGGACGAGTTCTCCTAACTGCGCAATGAATGTTTTAAGGCAAGTTCTTCAGTAACTTGCTATTATGTGATAATGTGTATTGAACCATGTTTTTATGATAGTTAATGAAATATGTTATTTTATGTGAACTAGTTGGCTTTATGAATGTTATGTGACTAAATGCAAAGCATGGAAATTGTGAAACATGTGTTGACTATACAACATGAAGTTTATAATGTGTTGTATAACAAGGATGATGCATATAGAGATGCATATCATGAGATGTATGAAGCATATATAGATGCATTGCCTAAAACTTATGAAGCATGAATAGATGTAATATGTATGTTATGTGAAGCATGAAATGTGTAGACTGTTGGACTTGTTGAGCCATCGTGCTCAATCTTGTAAACAATTTTACAGATAAAGGTTGATATTAACAGATGACATAATGTCAAAAGATTTGAGATAGAAAAAGGTACACAAGAAGAAATAATGATTGAAGATGGTATGTGCTTTAGTAACAAACAAACACTTTAGTGTAATCTTGCTAGAGTAATTATACTTGGAAAATGTTAAACGCTAAAACAATTGTTTGCGTAGTCTCCAGCTATACTAGATAAACGTTGATATTATATAATGTAGTTCTGTAGTTAAAGAACACTGCACAAAAGAATATTTAAATTTGGATTATGAGCTAATGAACACAATTAATGTATCAATATGAAATATATTGTTTATAGTTTAAGATATATAGATTAGATCATGAAAGATCTACAGACTTAATAGCAAATTATGAAGGTTGCAGATTCTGGAATAGAAAAATTAATGTATTAATGGGTATCAAGGCGAGGTTATGTTCATTAAATTATGAATAAATATTTTATATATTGAGATGAAGGTAATATCGTGACGTACCCATTCCGATGTTTAAGGGACCCGAATTTGGGGGCGTGACAATGTTCTCTACTTGTATTTGTGCTAGATTTCAAGCTAATCCTAAGGAATCTCATTTATCTGCTGTTAAAAGGATCTTCACATATCTTAAGGGCACTCCACATTTGGGACTTTAATATCCCAAGGAGTCTCCCTTTGATCTAATTAGATATTCAGATGCTGATTATGCAGGATGAAAGATTAACAGGAAAACTTCTAGTGGCACTTGTCAATTTCTAGGGAACAAACTTGTGTCATGGTTCAGCAAGAAGTAAAATTATGTATCAACTTTAACTGCAGAAGCCGAGTACATTATTGTTGGTAGTTGTTGTGCTCAAATTTTGTGGATGAAGAATCAACTGGCTGACTATGGGTTTGATTTTAAGTTTATGTCTATATTTTGTGATAATACTATTGTTATATTAATTACTCAAAATCATGCCATGCATTCTAGGAGAAAGCATATCGAAATTAGATATCATTTTATTAGAGATCATGTTTAAAATAGAAATATTGCATTACATTACAGTTGCGGGTCCCAAGAAATGTGGGGACGTTATCATTTGCTTAGATTTATGTCTTGTTTTATTTTCTATGCATTACTATGTTATGCTTTGTTAAAAAAAAGAGGGAAAAAATCTTATAATATCCTTTGCCTGAACTACGTAAGACCTGATCTCCCCCCATCCATGGGAGTACGTAAGCAGCCAATAATGGCATGGTTTAACCCTTATAAAAAGCAACAAAACCCTTTCAACAATTCAACGATCACAAGATACAACTCTTCAACAACTCAACATCCCTGAAGTACGAGAAGACTTGATCTTCTTTTGACCTACAGATGTGTGTAGGCGGCTATCATGACAAAGTTTATCTCATAACCGATGACCTATTCTCCGAGATAAAAGGCCCAAATCAAAGTTTGGTGATCGAACCAAAACCGGTTAAACCATCACATCATAAACCTAGTCGAGCTCTTAGTTCTAATTTAATGGAATTCGAAGGCCTCTCGACATTAATCATCAAAGGCGAAGCAATAACATGAAATGAGAAACACAGCGATATATCAAGCCTGATCATCAGCGAGGAAAAATATAACCCAAGATGATGCGAAATACAGAGAAGATTACAAAAAATATTGATTCAAAGAGCGGACACCCTCGATCACAAGCCTTCATCAAATTAGAAGAAAGGGGTCATCAAACCCAAGTGCACCTACAAGTCAGAAGCGAGGATTGGGGCACCTCAAACGCCAAAGCTCGGTCAACCTGATCCCCATGTGGGTCATGAGGTAAAAGACTCTTCTGATCTCGGTATCTTATTAGCCCATTTGTCAAACACAACGATGCGACTACCCTGACCACAAATAAGACTGGGAAATTTCAAAAATAACGATAACTTGGCACTGGAGCACTCATTGACCATCCAAAAATGGAAAATGCAAGTCAACGCCCATACTGTGATCCCATCAGCATACGATGTCATCATCAGAGCTTCTGTCATATCATTTCACTAGCGATCTGGTAATATCACTTGGTATTTTCCAATTAATATTTTCTTAGAATACAATGACCCACATGAGAGGTATGACTCTTTCATCCATTTATTTTCTTTCTATCTCTATACATTTGCGATGATATACATTTTAAGTATAGATAACTCTTGCATTAGAATCTTAGAAAGAGGTTTTAAAAAGAGTAAATTTTATTTGGCTTGTTATGAATAGATTAATTCCGATAAATAGATTAATTTCGATAAGCATTCGTGGAGCAAGAATCACGGGAATGATTAGAAAATTAAGACTATTCAACCTTTTGATTAGGCACAACATCCTAGTTCAAAGCGCGTTTTGGAGCAGACTCGACCTCATATGCATATCTGCACTTTGTGATTGCCCTGACTTTTAGTTGTGGGGTATAAAACTATGACGACGACAATGACAATTAATGCGAAGATAAAAGATACATGATGGCGAACCTAATGTCTCGAATCGTGGCCTGGGCTACTCGAGTAATTAAGCCTGAGGGGTGTCTTTACACTTGGTGCCCTAAAGCCATCTAGTTTAGAAGATACTGGTCGAATGCTCGCTACATGGGTAACTTAGTGCCTAAGAAAACGAGCATTGCAAGGAAAAAGAAGGCGAAACTTGAGTAGATCCAAATCGTGGCCTAGTTTACTCGAGTAATTAAGCCTGAATGGTGTCTTTACACCTGATACCCTAAAGTCGTCTGGTTTGAGAGTCACCAGCCCAAGGCTCGCTACATGGGTAATTTAAGCCTAAGAAAAAGAATCTTGCACAAGGTCAGACGAGGAGCGAATAGAGTAGACCGCCTGATTTGTCTTGAAGTGTGGCCTTTGTTACTCGAGCAAGTAAACCTGAAGGGGTGTCTTTACACATAGTGCTCTAAAGCCATTTGGTTTGGGAGTCATTGATCCAAAACTCGTTAAATGGGTAACTCTGAATAGCCTAAGAAAACGAGACAAGTTAAGCAAAGGGAAAAAGAAAAAAGAAAAAAGAAAATATGAAATCAAAATAATGAGCGATTTTTTTGAGATCAGAATGAGATCATCTAAAGTCATGGAAGAGAAATTCCTGCTAAGGGTTTTGTCACTCATAGTTTACATATCATATGACGTTAATTCTGTGAATAACGGTGTCTAGAGCGAAGACAAAATATCTTTGATAAAGAGAGATAAGTCTTTTGAATCTAATCTTACTCATAAACAATGACCATGGATGCTTAAAAGTTTTTTTGCAATTTCATAACTTGTTAAATGAAAAATTCCTTAAAAGGAAAGAAATAAAAAAAAAACCTTGAAGTTAGCGATTCACAATTTGCTTGGGAAAAATTCATTTTCATACTCAATTTCAAGATCTTTAGCTATAAGATAAAAATACAACGATTACGAGTTAGTGGCAGACCTGATGAGCATTCAATTTAACTTCATATGCCTCATTGATGAGATTATAATAATTTTTATCAAAGTTATCCCCAACGGCCCAAGCCGTCAAGCTTTTGGCGCATTTTGTTATTCGTCTGATGTGCAGGATATTGCTCACTCTCGACGTGTCAACCAAGCGAGTTTCCTAGATGAATCCCCATAACATGCGAAAGGCTGGGGCATTTTTGGGATTCAATGAAATGAAAGGAGTCTAAGGCGGGACCAAGATTCTCATCAAAAGAAATGAGAGGACTCCTGAAAGAAATTACGACAACATATGTGTGCTACGATAAAAGAAGTGAAAAATTCCCAAGGGAACTCTTAACTCAAAAACAAGCACCTCGTCGGTAAAAATAGTATCACAAGACCACACAGGGGTCAATTATAACTGAAAATTTCTAATTGATGATATACAAAGCTTGCATCATGATGGAAAGTAGTAAAACATATGCGAAAAATGCCTAAGCATCATTATATATATGTGTGAATATTACATCAATTTTCATATCAACATCATCTATATACATGTGAAAAGATGAAAATGTACAGAAAAGAAGCACATGCGCCTCAATGAATCTGGCGTTGCGACACTAATCCCCAGTTATGTATGGCTTCGGGTAGAGGGAACTGACTCATCCAAATCAGGTGAGGATGGCGCATCAAATGAAGATTGACTGCTAAAGCCGATCTACGAGGACGAGTCCCGAGGAAGCCCAAAGAATGATTAATAATATTTTTTGATATTATTAATCATTTAATAATATTTTAATTATTTACTAATATTATTAATTATTTAATAATATTTTAATTATTTTCTAATATTATTAATCATTTAATAATATTTTAACCAGTTACTAACATTATTAATAATTTAATATTTTAATAATTTACTAATATTATTAATCATTTAATAATATTTTAATCATTTATAAATAATTTAATTTAATTGTTTATTCCTTACTATTTAATTTATTTAACAAATATAACATGCCGTTCTTATATTATTTTATTAAAATGACCAAATTACCCTCATATATTCTTCATACATTATATTAATGATCATTAGTCAATAAAATCATATTAACAAATTTTATAACTTAATATAACTTAATTTTCTCACTTATCCTTAACTCAATCATAGGTATTAAAAATACCAAATTAACTTATTATTTTTATAACTTCTGGAAAAACTTAATATATAATATTTTAGTCACAGAATAAGTTTCTTGTAATTTTCCAAGCTCATTTCCTATTTTTAAATAGGCCAAAAAAGTCCAAAATTACCACATTTATTAAACATTATCCTTTTATCCAAAAATTCCTAAGTTTATACAGTAACATCATATCATCAAACATTGATCCCTGTAAATATTTCACAATATTCAAAGCTCTAGATTCAGAGTTATACCAGTTTCTTTTTAAAATTGCACTTTTTTGACGGACCATAACTCCGTCTCACGAAGTCGAAACAAGCTCATTTTTGGGAAGAAACTAGATAACTTCTTATATTAACATACCACAAAAGAAAAAAAAATTAAGGCCTTCTAACTGGCTGTAAAAGCTCCCAGAAAAACATGGTTAGGGAACTTTTTAGATTTTTTCTAATTTTTCAGGTAGAAACTATTTTACTAAAAATCGCGCTACTGTCGGTTCGTTTAACATTTTTCAGTGATTCTAGTTGGGTTCATTAGATAACTCATAGATCTAACTCATGTCTTTGACGGATCTCAAAAATAAGTTATAGATCAAAAATGGTAGTAGTCCAAAGTGGACTGAAATTTTAGGGTTTTTGGTACAAAAACTATTTTTGTTCTTCTTCTTCATCAAAGCTCATCAACACTTAAAATGACTACATCTAACCATAAAACATCATATAACATGTATATCTACTATCATATGGCTTAAGAACATAAACTCATCATTTGATTCTAAAATAACCATAACAATACACAAATCTAGCTAGGGTTTAAGTTAGAAAACTTTTGAACCTTTTGGATCTAGATGCACTTCACCATCTTCTCCCAAAATATGTGATGAACCTTGAAAGCATGAACTAAATCTTCCCTCCTTCTTCCTCCTTAGTTTCGGCCCTCTCCTTCTCTCTATCTCTCTAATATATTTTGCTCTCAAGCTTTTTGGAGACTTAGAAATAAAATAAAGACAAACCTTGCTAAGAAATGAGAAAAGCTCTATTTATAGCCCTAAAAATGTAGAGATATAACATATATATATATATACATTATATCATTACAAATCTCACATTTTGTAAGACCCCAATTTTTTATGAATAAAATTTAATTTTCTCTATAGATTATTTTAAATAGTAAGGTGTTGATTTGATAAATGTGATAGTTATGGGTGATATGTGCAAATTATACAAAGTAAATAGTTGTCAAAAAATATTCATTTTTTCGAAAAATATTCGTACGACGGCGCAGAAATAACCAATCATTTGTGGGCCCCACAACGGAATAACTGTCGGATATAGAAAAAGACAAAAAAAATTAAATAAATTAACGGCAGAACTTTTATCGTTAACTGTTGAAATACCCAGTGATAAAAGTACAGTAATACGTGGTATTGCGCAGTAACACACAGTATTGCACATTATATCTGATTATTGATTCTTACGTAAGAAGTCACTCATTCAATAATTGTCACAATAGATATTGCATAGTATCTCATATTATTGATTCAATAATTGTTACAGTAACATTTGCACTATATTTTATATTATTAATACGACACAGTAACTTATATTATTTGAATGATATTATTAGTTAGCATTATTGGCAATGTCTAGAAAGTTCTTTCGAGGAAAGGTGTTAGGTCATATAATTGCACGCTAATAAGAATAAATCATTATTTGAAAGCCCCCTCTTTCTTGGGAATGATTTGGTTGTCAATATTGTGAGCTTATAATATTAATTGTGAATAATTATTATGTGGTGGATATTTGTCCAATTTTTGTTACAAATGGAGGAATTTTAGAATGAGACATTTGTTGAAAGTTTGACATATTTTTCCATAAAACTATAATTATCTTCTCTAATAAAATATTCATTCAAATATATTATTATAATAGTATAAGGTGATAATATAATAGTATAATTTATAGTTGTTTACATAGTAATATTATATATATATATATATATATATATATATATATATATATATATATAAGCATGTGATAAAAAGGGTGGAGGTGAGCAAATTGTATTTGGACGCTTTGTTTTCAAAAGCAGTGTGCGCAACATGATGTTGATCATGCTAATTAAAGGCATTTAATTATCTACATGATGTTGTTTTTATAATATGTAAATAACCCATAATTTTAAGCAATGCTTTTAGAATCATGATGTTGATCATGCTAATGAGATCTAAATTCTTAGAAAGCTTAAAACTAAAATAGTTTACAATCGTGGGATTACTAAAAAGGGGATTAATAAATTCGGATAGATTGGTACATATGTTGCTTGCTCATTGGATGAGGATGATTGATCTCATGATCATTTGTGTGGAGACACTAAAACAAGTATGTAGGTGCTTATTGGAGACTAAGTTCACTGAGCGTGACTCACTATGGAATACCTAATGAAGTTTTACTCGCATGTCAATAAAAATTCCTAATGTGATAGTAGTACAAGTGATCCTTGGACTTGAGATCATCATAGTATCTTGTGTGTAATGAATTATACTTTGACTTATTCCTTAAAGACCCTTAGGGTATATCAAAGGGTATACTTGGGTATAATGAGTTACATATGAAGATAATGAATGATCAATAAAGAATCTACCACTTCTAGTAAAAGAAGAGATATGTCCTATGTGATTCGTTAAATGACAACCCAGTAGTCCTTGGCCAAGGCAGGATGAAATTAGAAAGGAGTTTCTAATTTGTATTATTTGGAGTTGTACATTTTCTAATCGAAATACATATAATTAAATAAAATAAGACTTAACTGTAAATTCATATCTTATATTTAATTGGGACATTGTATGGTGGATGGATTGAAATGTACGATAACTATTTACTCACAGGTTCTTTTATGATTAATGTTGAAATCTATATTATCTGGAAAGTCGTTGATCGCTAGGGAGGCTTATCCCTATTGTAGAATAAATATTATTTATTTAAATAGATTATTAGTTTAATTTATTTATTTAAATAAGATTAAAATTGTTCTAATTGATTTATTCACAACCGATTTAATATGGAGAACCTAAAAGGTCACACCATAAAATGAAAAATAATTATTTAAGAAGGTAATAGCATAATCGTAATAATGCATTAAGTGTAATTAATTTAATGTATGGTGATTTAATAAATTAAATAGCTTAATGTTTATTATTTAATATTTTGGAAATATTAAATATAAATTAAAAAGAGAAGTCTTATTAATATTATTATAATTATTATTATTTTAATTCTAAAGGAGTTTAGAAATTAATTTAATATTAGTACTCTCTCTTATTCCTAATGAGATTAGGAGGCAAATTAATCAAAGAAGTTTAATTAATTAATCCCAATATGTTGGCAAGCCTAATTAATTAAAATATTTTAATTAATTAATTAAATAAAATCTAATTTCAATTAGATTAGTAGGGTTAACCAAAATCTATATAAGAGGAGTCTTATATCAGATAATAAAGATACACGTAATTCCAAGTGTTGGAGAGTAATAGTTTTTCTACAAAGAATAGAAAACAAGGGTTTAGCCAACCACCCATCTTCTTAAGCAATTCCTCTTCCTTGGTAGATCACCTCTAGAGGCCAAACACTTGGGTGGCTAACGTTGATCAAAGGAATGAGCCAATACAGGAGATTCAAGGAGAGCAAGGAGTTGAACTCGTTCCTGTAGAAGCTAGATTCTAAAAGGGTATGATTCTGATTTATCCTTACTTTTCTGTTATTGATAATTGAGCACAAAACATGATCATAGTGGGGTTTGTATAAAAATTTAAAAACCTTAGTTATCGTGCTTTCGCCCTTAATTGTGTGATTTGATTGCATGTATGCGTAACATACAAATTCAACAGTGGCATCAAAGCCTAACTTTGTGCTAATTATCAATTTTATGATTTCATATATGAATTGATGTAAGATTGGATCGAATTTTCTGGACAAAAAATTAAAATATGCAGATTCTGCAATGAACAGCGCAGCCGCACCGCGTCCCAGTTCATTCTACAGATTCTGAAAATTTTGTTTTTTCCTCAAATAAGTAAATGGTTTATTTTAATTGATAAAAGTTTAAAATAAATTTTTTTTATTTTATCTGAAATACGATTTCAGATTGCTAAAAATTAAAGGGGTTTAATTTGGATTTTGTTTTTGATTAAAATAAAAGAGTTTATTTTGTTTAAAAAACTAAAATTTAGCAAAACTTTTTTCCATTAAATGACATCGATCTATATATGGAATGGTTTTATTATTCATGAGATGAATGATTATTTATTGATGCATATGTTGATGCGTATGAAAATAAATGGGGGTGATTATGGACTATTGACCAATATGATTGGATTTTATTTTAGTTGAATGCTTAAATGTATGAGTTTTATTAAATGGGGTCTGCGTACCTCTTCTTCTCTGATTTTTCTCGATGTAAAATTCTATCTCCCTCCTATGTACTTTCCCTTGACTGTTGATCAAGGTTTCTATTTATTGAAATAGTTTATATAATAGAAATAGTTAGAATTTTCTTGAATAAATTGGAGACCAAGGAGCAAGGAGCGCGTGAATATCCGTTTGTATGGAGCACTGGTTTAAATGTAATAGTTACGTTTAAATTTAAATTCTTGCACTCCTAGGTTTGACCTTTTGGTTCACTTGATGGCTCTAGTGAACCAAACTAGAATAAAAGTCCAAAATCAATCCGGGTAGAATATAGTATTCTATATGTGCATACTAAGTATTATATATATTATATTTTATGCAAACATGCTTCGCATGTTTAATAAAATGACACGTAGTTTATATATATATATATATATATATATATATATGTGTGTGTGTGTGTGTGTGTGTGTGTGTGTGTGTGTGTGTGTGTGTGTGTGTGTGTGTGTGCATACGCGCTAAATAAGATAAGACAAATAATAACAAACCCCTCAAGGAAATTATATTAAGTCTAAAGAATTCAAATATATTTGGAATATCGAACGTCGCCTTCTAGCATGATAAATTAATAGAGTATTAAATATTTAATACGAGTTTGTTGTGCACACACAAGGCGAGTATTGCGTATTTAAGATATTAATTTAATCACATTTGATGCTTATAAAGTTAATTGAACAATATTATTTTGTTGTGCACACACAAGGACAATATTTTTCTTTTTTGAATATATGGAGTGCTAGGTTGGACTTAACTTAAATTATTTTAGTTCAGATGTGTACACACTTGACCATTATGATTTAAGAGACAGAATACAAGGAGTCACATGTTGATGTGATTGACAAGAGTTGTCTACCTATTTACTTATATATCGTTTGTTGTGCACACACAAGACTGTATACATTTGAAATGGGATCCTTAATCTCACTCACAAATCTTTAATTAAATGTTGCCGAACTATATAAGTGAGGATAATATAGTTTGAAGAAAATAGTGAGAGATACTAATTTAAAATAAGACCTAATTTATTTTGGTATATATAATTAATTAAATGAATGTTTGCTAAAATATTGTCTTTTCACATACAGAAATTAAAAATGTCAAAATCACTAATTTCACTGCGTAGCATACTTGATGCTAACAAACTAACCGGGCCGAATTACATGGACTGGTTAAGGAATCTGAGAATAGTTCTCACTCTTGAAAAGATTTCTTATGTCCTAAATTCACCTGTTCCTGGAACTGTTCCAGAATCAGCCTTTGAGGAAGATTGGGCACATTGCATCATGCTCGCATCCATTAATAACGAGCTTCAACGTCAGCATGAAAACATGGATGCTCCTACTATGTTGCTTCACCTCAAGGAGTTGTATAGTGAACAAAGTAGGACTGCTAGATATGAGATATCTAAGGAGCTCTTCCGATCTCGGATAACCTAGGGCACTGCTGTTGAGACTCATGTCCTAAGGGTGATCAATTTCATTGAACGCCTTGGATAGCTTGGGTTCGTCATGGATGGGGAGTTGAGTCAAGACTTGATCTTGCAATCACTCCCTGAGACCTTCTCGCAGTTCGTTGTAAATTTTCACATGAATAAGTTAGATGTCAGCTTGCCTGAATTACTTAATATGTTGAAAATTGCAGAAGGTCACTTCCCATCAAAGAAGAATCATGTCTTAATGGTGGATGATTCTTTCAAGAATAAGAAGAGGCCCAAGGTATCTTCTGAAAAAAAAAAAAGAAATCTAAGAAGGCTAAGGGCAATGCGAAAGTGAAGGATCAAAAGAAACCTGATTCAGCTAGCAAAGGAATGTTCTTCCATTGCAACGAGCCGGGTCATTGGAAGAGGAGTTGCAAGAAGTTTTTGACAGAGAAGAAGCTTGGATAAGCTTCGACTTCCAATCAAGGTTTGTTCATAATTAAAATTAATTTTTCAGAAAGTCAAAATTCTACTTGGGTATTGGATACCGGTTGTGGTTCTCACATATGTAATACTGTGCAGGGACTGGTCAGAAGTAGAAAGCTGAACAAGGACGAGGTTGTCCTACGAGTGGGAAATAGAGCAAAGGTTGCTGCATTAGCTGTAGGCACTTATTGTTTAGCACTGCCTACGGGCAAGTTCATTTATTTAAATAATTGTTATTTTGTTCCGAATACCATTAGAAACATTATTTCAAATTATGTATTAGATATGGATAGATTTGAAATTATAATAAAGAACAACAGTTGTTCTATTTATTAAAATAATATTTTATATGATGTTAGTAATTTGTGAAATGGACTTTACATACTTGACTTGCATGAAAATATATTTCAAATAGAAAAAACTAAGAAAAAGAAAAGAGATGATGTTAATTATACCTATATGTGGCATTGTAGACTCGATCATATCAATGAAACAAGATTATCCAAGTTGCATAAGGATGGGCTCTTAGAGCTATCCGATTATGAATCATATCTAACTTGTGAATCTTGTCTCATATGTAAAATGCCTAAATCTCCTTTTAGTGAAAAAGGAGAAAGAGTTATAGAGTTGTTAGCGTTGGTTCACACAGACGTTTGTGGACCTATGACAACGAATGCACGGGGATGGTATTCTTATTTTATTACTTTCACTGATAATCACTCAAGATTTGGATATGTGTATTTAATGAAATACAAATCTGAATCATTTGAAAAGTTCAAAGAGTTCAGAAGTGAAGTAGAGAAACAAACGGGCAAGAGTATTAAGATTCTTCGATCAGATCGAGGTGGAGAATACTTAAGCGGTGAGTTTCTCAATTGTCTCTAAGAAAATAGTATAATCTCACAATGGACTCCACCAGGTACACCACAGTTAAATGGAGTATCTAAAAGAAGAAATCGAACATTGTTGGACATGGTTCGTTCCATGATGAGTTTTATCGAACTTCCAATTTCATTCTGGGGTTATGCCCTGGAATCGGCTACATATCTACTGTGATGCCCCCAAATTCGGGTCCCTTTTATTACCTCGAATCCGGTGCAGTCACGATACTACTGGTCAAATATTTACATCTTTATTCATAAACTTAAAAAATATAACTTCGCTTTATTACAATTTAGAATATAAATTCTTTTCACATCCAAGATCTTGTGTAATGACCCCAAACTTTTATAAGTTACAATCTTGGTCATTTATCATTCCTGTCTTATATCATGTTCGATATTATAAAAATACGGAATAACTTAAACTTTTTCAATCCTCCTTGAATAAAATCTTTTATTGATTTCATAATCTTAAATCAATTACAAATCCTTGAATCACTATATATGATTCACTATATCCGAATTATTGTATAAACGTTTACATCTCAATTCGATATCCTCTATGTATTAACTAATACATCTTTACGATACGACAAGTATTAAACATTGTAAACAACTATCAAATACAACTCCTAGAACCTAAACATGGTTCGAGAGCATATATCTAGATAAACAGAAATCTTTGAACTCTATCACATAGCACGTTACTCTTATCGTGAGTCCTTAACCTGCAAAAGTGGTTATTTACAAGAGTGAGCTTGACAGCTTAGCAATTCTAACAGTTTTCATGCATCACATAGCATATAACATCATGCTCAGTTCATGCATTTATAATCAATTTATATTTACTAAGTATGTTACTTCTCACATAACAAGCATATCATCAAAGATCAACTTTCAATCTCATACATATCTCATATACAGTTCATATATAAGTTAACAATCTCGTGGCATAATACAATTCAATTAATAGTTATTGAATTCATATATCAAATAAGAACTGAAAGACTTGCCTGGTGCGTAGTTTAACAACTACGACTTAACTGCTTATATATATCTGCACTTCGTGTAATCCTACACAGTTATATAATCATGGATTTCACACTCGTCAGTTATACATATCCATATATTTCATACGCTCTTAATATAAGAACAATTGTATATTGTTTTCTAACTATGTTCATAGAACCTTAGTTTCACTTCCTTATCGTATTCTTAGAACAACTATGTACGTATAGGTATACCTTAACCATACATACTTACTACCATTCCTTTATATACATGTATCACACACTTAACTAAATGTATTCGACATATATTTAAAACACATAGATACATGATCTATATTACTCTTACGTTTCTCAAACCTTATCAAAATTATAATTTCTGGGTTTTATATAACCATTACATTCAAACTTTCTAAGTTTCACCTTTCAAAATCCTTGTCATACTTAACTAGTCATGCAAGGCTACTATGTTCATCATGTATAATGTTTATAAAGTCATTAACTCAAGTTCGAAACCTAGCATACACATTCTATGTCCACTTCAAGGTTATATGTTTTTCATTTATGCTTAACTTGATTTCACGACATCTAACATGGTAGGTATACATGTATGATACATTAGCGATTCTAAGAGTACTATCAAACATGTCCATAAATATCAGAATCCAAATCTCAATGTAACATGTCAAGGTGCACGTTCAAAACTTATACTTTCATTAGTAAAGTTCACTAATAAGGCCTAACATATTCATGTTATATATATACATATGATAACATGTCCGTCATGCATTTCAAGGCCATATAAACATGCTCGCAAAATTAGAATATGGATATGGTACATACGTGTCAAAGTTTGCTTTCAATACTTATATTTTTGTTAGTAACGTTTCGCTATTGAGGTCCACATGCTCATGTTACATTATGAAACATGTATACACCAATTAACATGCTTTTCATGCCTTTCTAGGTCATACTAATATGCTTGCATGGTCAGAATGTCAAAACAGATATAACATGTCAACGTCCATTTTGAAACTCTAAGTTCATTTTTAAGACTATGGGTCATATCATCAATCGTGCATGCCAACATAATAAAGCATGTTCACACTAGATCTAGGTATACCAATACACATGTTAAACTAGACATCAAGCTGGTTTAAGTCATATTAACAATTTACACATAACAGATTTCTTAACAAAAACAAAAACTGACTCTAGAGGCTAGCGAAGCTGCGTTGCGCCTCAGTTATAAACCGGCGTAGCTGCACCGCGACTGGTCTGTGCCAGAAAGTTCCCTGCTTCTGCAGTTTCCAATCCCAACATCAAAATTACTTCACGAATTTGATTGCAAGCATGCCTCATGGTATACTAACATGATTATAAGTCTAATACAACAACTAACAAACACTATCCAATCACAACTTCATGAAATTCATGCTTAATTTATGAAATTAGAAGTTAGAGAAATGAAGAACTACTATGGAAGTTATACCTCTGATATATGAATATGAACTTGCTGCTAAATCAAACCTCTCCCTTTACTGATATATGTATATTGCTCTCACTCAACACTTATGTAAAAGTCTCAGCAAATGAAAAGAGAGGAGAAGAGCTTGCATTTATAGGACAATCAATACACAGGCAATGTCATTGTTCTTCAAATTAAACCAACGTGAATAAGAATTGCATGTTGGTTATGAAAGAGTTGGTAGATAGTTGGTGAATGAAATCATGAAAACCACTCCCCATTGAATCATTGCTAGCCTAAGTTTGCTGAGTTTGAGGTTATAGAGAATAGGATAGCTCTTGAGCATTCACGTGTGTGGGAGAGTGACTCTCTTTGTGGATTAAAGCAAAATAAGCTCAGCATTCTAGCAACACACTAAGGTTACATATAATATAGGTATACATTCCATCCCTTATAACTTAGGTTATAAATTAATTACAAATGTAATATCTAATAATTACAATGTATCAAGTAGGGGTACATATATACCACATATAATCCATGTACATTTTCTTAACACCGAATATAATTCAATTGGGTATTATCATAACGGTTATTAATTATCATAACGGTTATTATTACAGTTATAATAACTTATTGCATACATTATCAATTAATAATGGTTATTGATATTACTATACATCAATGTTCACCTATACACTTATTGTCACATAAACACTTACTATGTGTAACTCACATAATGCAATTAATCTTACTATATAGTCTATATATACCATATATAGCCACATTAATGCGTCACATTGCGTTATATAATATAGTTTATATATAATTGTAGGGTCACACTTAAGTGTTGCACTACACTTTATATAACACACGTGTCATTACTAGATGTCATACTTTTAAATTATCACATCCTTTGCACATATCAACTAGTTGAGCAAATATAATCTACTCGTGTATACATTATTATTCTCAATGGTAATTAATTAATGACTTATCTTATCAATTGATTAATAATAATATTAATTAATCTGTTCCTCATCAATCAATGTAATTATTAATCTCCATAAAAATTAATTAACATATATATGATTAATTATCATATTAAATGAATATAAACCTTATTATATTTATAAATCATTTACTCATTAATCAACATATTATCAAATAATTACTTGATAATAGTATATTACCCATATCAATAATCAATATTATAAGACAATTTATCTCATTCCTCATCAATTTAATAATCACAATTCCAATTATATTTATAATCAATTTTTTTATTATTATACTATCATTGGCCATAATAATTAATCAACATACTATTATAACAACAATTAATAATTAATATAGATTAATTGTTTAATTAATAGTTCCTCCATCTTTGAATTAATTAATTCATCATCGAATCTATTATCGTGCCACACAAGATATTTCTCACAAGCTTAATCTTAAGCTTATTATCACTTCCACCACACTTAATATTCTTTAATATAAGGTTTGTATGACACATGCATTTTAATGCTAAGCTACCTCAATTAATTATACACTTAATAATATGTATAACCTTTATGCTTACAAAATAATTAAGATTTACTCTATTAATTATTTAAATAATAATATCTACAATAAAATAATAACTTAAGTTATTTAATACATTAAAATAACTTAGTTTTCTTTCATTAAATTAACTCTCTTGAAAATACAATAAAAATTATATATTTTACCATAACATAAAATATTATGTTTTCTTCAAATAAAGACATTCATTATCAGAAAATAATCTACTTATTGTCTCAAGATATTATTCGTAATATAATATCTATTAAAATAATTACATGTACGGCACATGTACGTATATTATATATAGAAAATAGATAATAAGTTTATTTTCTATTATAATAAATTGTTTCCATCAATTTATTTACATATAGCAAATATATTTTAATATATTTACCATATTAATTAATCATACCTATTACCTCATACAAAGACATATAAGGTAATATTATTATCAAAAATAATATTTCCCCTTTTATTAAAATAATTCAATATTAGAAATTATTTTAATATCCTTTATTAGAAATATATAATATTTATTTCTCTTCCCTTTCAATAAATTGTCCCCAAAATAATTTCTTTAAATCTATACATTTAACCATTTCGCAAATATTAATTAATTTTCTAATCAATAGTTGTTAATGTTATTCGCACATTAGACTTTCTCACATATTACCCTTCTAAGTAATATATAGAAAGTACTAACTATAATTATATTTTCAACACATATATTAACTTACCCTTTTACTCAAATGAATTAATCTCCCTTTACTAAATCACCATAGTTGATTTAGGTTTTAATATTATATTATTTCATAATATAACTTTCAATTTCACTCAACCAACATTTATACGTATTAGTTAATTCCCTTAACTAATTCATGCTTTACTATCTCAATTCATCCATGGATAGCTTAAGCACTAATAATAGCCTATATTACAATCATACTAGTCACTAGTATATATACTCAAGAAGATGGAGCTTATTCGTCAAAGATATTAAATGTCACCAACTTACTATGATAAAATAATTCTATAAATTACTTAATATCGATAGATAATTTTATCCACCTCCTTTACTTCAATTAAATTGCCTCTATAATAAATAACAAATTAATAATATATTTATTAATCACAAAAATCATATATTACATAGTTCATATTACCCTATGTAACACAATACTTTCTATCTCATAACACACACACACACATACACACACACACACACACACACACACACACACATATATATATATATATATATATATATATATATATATATATATAGGGGTTCAATCCATGGCAACCGGTTGCCATGGTTACTATTCAGCAACCAATCTCTCCACCGTTTGATCAAGTTAATCAATGGCTGAGATTTAAAAAAAAAAAAAAAATTGGGAAGAGCCGCTACTCTTAGTAGCGGCTGACTAAAAGACAAAAAAAAAAAAGCTGGCCGCTACTAAGAGTAGCGGCTACTCCTCCCTCCTTTTTTCTCCCATTTTGTTTGTCCAATAATATTACTAAATAATATATTATTATTAATAATGTTAACTAACTAATATTATTATTAAAAATAATATTAAATAGCTAATATTTTTTAATATTAAAATTTACAAAATTATAAAATATTTATTTTACAAATTACAATATTACAAATTACAATATTTATTTTAAGATTAAAATTACAAAATTATTATATTAAAATTTACAAAATTAATAAATATTTATTTTATTAATTGATTAAAATTTTACAAAATTAATAAAATAAATATTATTACAAAATTAATAAAATTTTAATATAATAATTTTATAATTTTACAAAAATAAATTTTACAAAAATAAAATTTTGTAATTTTGTAATAATGAGACAAGTTGTTTACTAATTTTGTAATATTATTCTATTAATTTTGTAATTTTGTAATAATATTTATTTTATTAATTTTGTAAAATTTTAATCAATTAATTAACTAATTATTTATTAATTTTGTAAAATTTTAATCAATTAATAAAATAAATATTTATTAATTTTGTAAATTTTAATATAATAATTTTGCAATTTTAATCTTAAAATAAATATTGTAATTTTGTAATATTGTAATTTTGTAAAATAAATATTTTGTAATTTTGTAAATTTTAATATTAAAAAATATTAGCTATTTAATATTATTTTTAATAATAATATTAGTTAGTTAATATTATTAATAATAATATATTATTTAGTAATATTATTGGACAAACAAAATGGGACAAAAAAGGAGGGAGGAGTAGCCGCTACTCTTAGTAGCGGCCAGCTTTTTTTTTTTTTTTGTCTTTTAGTCAGCCGCTACTAAGAGTAGCGGCTCTTCCCAAATTTTTTTTTTTTTTTAAATCTCAGCCATTGATTAACTTGATCAACGGTGGAGAGATTGGTTGCTGAATAGTAACCATGGCAACCGGTTGCCATGGATTGAACCCCATATATATATATATATATATATATATATATTCGAACCCAATACATGCCTTAAGAATTTTATTTACTAAATTATCATTTTAATAATTTCTTGAAAATTCGGGTTCTTACATCTACTAAATAAGGTCCCCTCGAAATCCATCCCCAAGACTCTATATGAGATATGGACATAGAGGAAACTTGGTCTTAAGCATGTTAAGATTTGGGGATGTCCAGCTTATGTGAAAAGGTTTCAAAATGATAAGCTTGGGACACGATCTAATAAGTGCACGTTTATGGAATATCCTAAAGAAAGTTTGGGATACTTTTCTATAATCCTACTGAGAAAAAGGTGTTTGTTGCGAAACACGCTGCCTTCTTGGAAAAGGATTTTATCCTTGAAGGGGCTAGTAGGAGGAAAATAAATCTTGAAGAAATTCAAGAACCACAAACCACTATAGATCAATTGTATGAACGTGTCCAAGTAGAGACAACTACTATACAACACCCTATTCGTAAATCTGGAAGAGTACCAAAGATACCTGAAAGGTATGGATTCGTCATAGAGGATGACAAAGAGGGACACATCATGGATGATGATGATCCATTGAATAACGAACAGGCTATGAGTAATAAAGACTCAGAGAAATGGTAGATGACCATAAAATCTAAAATATATCTTTGAAGCAATACTCAAGTCCATTTGGATTTTACTTGCGATTGCAGCTTATTATTACTAAAACTGGCAAAATGGACGTGGAGACGCCCTTTCTCAAATATACATTATTAGAGAAGAATGTATGTATGATACAACTAGATGGATTTGTTTCAATAGTTGAAGAAAATCATGTATATGACCTACAACAATCCATTTATGGATTAAAACAAGCTTCTCGTAAATAGAACATCCGTTTTGATGAGACAATCAAATAGTTTGATTTTATCAAAAACGAGAATGAACCATGTGTGACGCCCCCAAAATAGGTCCACACAACCCATTCTAAGTCGCCAAATACATGGTACAGAATCCAAATACAAATCTTCCTATTACAACTATTAAACTGTCGTACAAAATACGACCATACAAACTGTAAGCGTCAATACATATCGTATATAATACGAAAATATAAACTCTCAAATAAGTCATCATTACAATTATTATCACACTATTTTGCAAAATAGTGAGGACTACTATAACGCTATCTCGGATCATCACTCCATTCCCCGACTAGTTCCAGCTATATTCTCATTTTCTGAAGAGAACAATAAAAAAAAAGGGTAAGCTCGACTAGCCAGTAAAGAATATTATGACTAAAGATAATTAAATTATCAATAGCCTTCATCAGTAATAAATCAGATATTTAGAACATATGGTAGATGATAAAAGCTTTCAACCATAGTTGTAGCGGAACGAACAATCCATTAGAAGAGTCAAATAGACCATATTGTCTATTATCTTCTCCATGTTAAAAGTCCACCAACAATATTTTATCTCTGTAACATCAACCAACAGTTCCTGTCCACAATCATGTAAATAGTTCATGATCATAATTATGTTGATAAATTCCTCTTCGCACACAGGACGAAGATAATTTTCATCATATGTCTTTACCTATAACATCAAAGATTATGGTTATATTAATTCACAATTCATGTTCATAATCATGTAAATCAATAGTTTCTCCTTGCCACAAAGGCTTAATAGAACGTTCACTCAATATCCTTGCCACAAAGGCAAAAGACACTTAATAATCGTATCGTCTTTACACCCTACACCAAAAAATATTCAAACGTAACAACTATAGTCATGATCATACCAATCAACTATCTATCTTTGCACTACAGGCCAAAGATATTCATTCGTATCGTCAGTGGTCATGATCATGCCATACACTTATCCATCTTTGCACTACGGGCCAAAGATATAAATCAGCAGTTTATCTTTGCACTACGGGCCAAAGATATTAATCAATAATTCATCTTTGCACTACAGGCCAAAGATATCAATCCACAGTTCATCTTTGCACTACGGGCCAAAGATAACTTTCACCACAATTTAAGTCTGACGATTATAACAATGATATAAAAAATGAATCAAGTGAGATCAAGGACAAATATTAGAGATTTATAATTCAATTTATCAAGAGTTCAATAATGTTCAATTTGTCAATATGATAATCAATTGTGGAGCAAAATTCAAGAATGATATTTATATATCAAAAATAATTTGGACAGAAAAGAACAAAATTTCTTCGTGAATAATACCACGTGAATAGTACCGTACATATGAATAGTATCCCGACATGAAAAAGTAAAAATTTCATAAGAAAGTTCAGGCAAATATTCCAGTGAAATGATTTAGATGAAGCGCAACACTCAAAAAATTTCTGATAATTTCAGGATGTATAGAAGCAATACTTACCGTAGTAAGTTCAAATTTATGAATATGAAATGAAATATTATCACTTTCATAATTTGGAATATGAAAGAAAATAATATTCTTTATGAATATTGAAAGAAAATAGCATCATTTACGAGAAAAAATAATATCATATACTTTAATAAGAAAGTAGTTCTGACTGGAATAACGGAGATTATGTTGAGAAAATCTTGCATTGTTATCCACACTAAAAATATCCTTATACTCGTAAGAAATACGCTCAATATTATAGAGAAATAAATTTCTGATTCTGGTGTGATTTTCATTTTTTAACTGAGCACTTTATTTATAGGAAATGCTTAGCACACCACTTCTGACAAAATTAACATACGGATGAATTTGTCTCAGCACCCATCTTTGAAAATTTTTTCAGCACACCAAAAGGACAATCAAGTCTCCACCCACATATTTTAAATTTAAAAAACATTTATAATAATTAAAAAAATTCCAATTCAATTTGTTCTCTTCCACCTCATTTTATTTTTATGCCATGAATTTATTATAACAATGTTACAATTTAAATTATAAAATTATACTATTATATTATCACATTATACTATTATAATGTAATATTATAATAATATATTTGAATAAATATTTTCTCGAAGAAGATAATTATGGCTTCATAGAAAAATATGTCAAACTTTCAACAAATGCCACATACTAAAAATTCCTCAATTTATATCAAAATTAAACAAATATTTAATTATCATATTTATCAGCAATTTTTATTCATCAATTATTATTCACAATTAATATTACAGATTCACAATATTGACAATCAGGTCGTTCCTAGGAAAGAAAGGGCTTTCCGATAAGAATTTTTTCTCATTGGCGCGCAATTATATAACCTAACCCCTTTTCTCGACAGAACTTTTTAGACATTGTCAATAATGCAATCTAATAATATCATTTCAATAATATGTGTGACAATTATTGAATTAATAATGTGAAATACGGTGCAGTGGTTACTGTGATAATAATTGAATTAATAATATAAAATAATATGCAATTATCAATATAGCAATTATTGAATCAATAATATAAAATATTGAACAGTAATTACTGTAACAATTATTGAATGAGTGACTTCTTACGTAAGAATCAATAATTAGAAATTACTGTGCAATAACGTGTGCTACTGTGCAACAACGCGTATTACTGTACTTTAACCACCGGATATTTCAACAGTTTAACGGTAAAAGTTTTGCTGTTATTTTTAGAAAACTTATTATTGTCGTTTTTTTCATCCGACAGTTTTTCGTTATGCGGCCCACCAATGATTGCGTCGTCGTACAAATATTCCCCGACCAAACGAATATTCCCCGACCAAACGAATATTCCCCGACACAACGAATATTTTATGCCAACTTGCTTACTTTGTAAAATTTGCACATATCACCCTTAACTTTAACATTTTATCAATTTAACTATTTACTGAATAGAATAATAATTATAAGAAAAATTGAATACTTTTATTTTATAAAATTCGGGGTCTTACAATCTCCCCTCCTTATGAAATTTTGTCCTCAAAATTTACGTACCTGGTAGTTCGAAGAGGTGAGGATACCTTGCTTTCATTTCAGATTATATCTTCCCGGTTATTTTTTCTGTATCATGATTTCCCCTATGCTCATCTCTTAGATTTTAGATATCATTCTAGAATACAGCTTCAAAACAAATGTTAATTGACATATCACAATTTGTCAACTTATTAAGAAAAAAATTCAGCTCAGGTAGGATACACACTAGCAAAGATAATTGTATCGTCTAACGACAATTGGGCTAACGATAATTTGTTTTTCATTATCTTAGTCATAATATTCTTTACTGGGCTAGTTGAGCTCACCTTTTTCATCTATTATCCTCTTCAGGGAATGAGAATGTTGCGGGGACTAGTCGAGAAACAGTGTGATGATCAGAGTTAGATCTGTAGAAGTCCTCACTATTCTAAAAAATAGTGGGATAATAATTATAATGAATAAGGAATGAATTTGAGTGTTTATATTTCGTATTATATACGATTTGTATTGAAGCTCATAGTTTGTGTGGTCATATGTTGCACGACCGTATGTTATAAAGATTGTATTTGAATTCTGTACTATGTATTTGGCGACTCAGAATGGGTTGGTATTGAACCTATTTTGGGGGCGTCACAGATTATGTTGAGAAAATCTTGCACTGTTATCCACACTAAAAATATCCTTATACTCACAAGAAATACGCTCAATATTATAGAATTTTTTTTTCTGATTCTGGTGTGATTTTCATTTCTTCACTAAACACTCTATTTATAGGAAATGCTTAACACACCATTTCTGACAAAATTAACATACGGATGAATTTGTCTTAGCACCTATCTTTGAAAATTTTCTCAGCACACCAAAAGGACAATCAAGTCTCCACCCACATTTTTTAAATTTAAAAAACATTTATAATAATTAAAAGAATTCCAATTCAATTTGTTCTCTTCCACCTCATTTTATTTTTATACCATGAATTTATTATAACAATGTTACCATTTAAATTATAAAATTATACTATTATATTATCACATTATACTATTATAATGTAATATTATAATAATATATTTGAATAAATATTTTCTCGAAGAAGATAATTATGGCTTCATAGAAAAATATGTCAAACTTTCAACAAATGTCTCATACTAAAAATTCCTCCATTTATATCAAAATTGAACAAATATTTAATTATCATATTTATCAACAATTTTTATTCATCAATTATTATTCACAATTAATATTACAGAATCACAATATTGACAACCAGGTCGTTCCCAGGAAAGAGGGGGCTTTCTCATAAGAATTTCTCCTCATTGGCGCGCAATTATATAACCTAACCCCTTTCCTTGACACAACTTTTTAGACATTGTCAATAAAGCTATCTAATAATATCATTGTAATAACATGTGTGACAATTGTCGACGTTGAAAAATTTAAGAAATACCGCGGGTCGGTTTATAACCCGGTTTTCCTCAAATCGATCTTTCGAAGTTATCTCTTCCCTTATTCTTTTTATTGCAAAAAAGATTTTGAAGGGTTTTTTAGGAAAGAGGCCAACATGTGTATATGTCGACGATTTGATTTAAATAGAGTCGCCAGTTGGTAGTTTTGAAAATGGTTGTACCAACTCAACCGAATTTGATTTGAAAAAAGGCCCAATTGCTAGACACTGTCGAAACTTGATCTTTTGAAATTGGAATTTTGAGTTCGGGGGCTTCATTAAGTGTGGGAAAGATGTTAGGCACCCCACGACTCCCGTGTAAACACGGTACCGCAATCTTTTCAATATTTCCTTTAAAACTGGAATGCGTGAATGAATGCTATTTGGAAATTAGGCCTTTTGATTGATTGAAAGCTTTGACAGGCTTCGTTGAGACTATATACGAAGGGTTTGATTTGATTTGAAAATTAATCTTTGATTTGATTTGCAAAAAGCATTATTTAATTTGATTTGCAAAAGCTTTTGAATTGAATTGATAGTGATGTTTTGAAAGCTGTTTTATCAAACCCTTACGCTGACATAGGAATTGAAGCATATCGCTACTCCCAATTTTATCTCTATAGCCTTAAGGCTGCATGCAACTGGTGATTTGTCGGGCTGCGAAGCATCCTCGACCACAGAAATATAAAGTGTCGGTCTCCTCATGGGTATGAAAACCATCGGAGGGACGCTGACACGACAATCCATATTTTCACTATGTTGAGACCTTAAATCTGGATAACCGTTTTAAGGTCTGTGCATGTACATTTTTACAGAAAAACTGGCAGGGTACATCTGTAAATCAGAGTTTGTCCATCGTGGGAATCAGATTCTGATCAGTTTGATCATGAATCCCATGATTCCTAGGCTCACATATGAGTAACCAATAAACCTGCACAGTTTGAATTTGTACAGAGATAAATGTATGCGTCGTCACGTCGCAATGGAACCAAGGATTCATCAGTAAATCCTGGCTGCGCGTGGCCAAAGCGTCTCGTTCCCACTAAATAGCGATCTAAGGGACGCGAGGTTGCTTTTGAAGCTGAAACTATAAAAATAACTAGATTTAAAGAAATCTCAGCCATTATAGCTTTTAGGTTCTGTCGAGACCTGTTTGAACCGTTGAAAGCTAGAATTGGCGAGATTTGGATAAATCTAGTTCGCCCGCAGATATGTCAATGCAGATTCATATAAAAATAAATGTTAAATGCAGCAGTTGAATAAATTGAATAAAGCAATATATATAGTTAAATATATATAAAAGCTGTAAAAGGGCGATGGGTTTTCACTCGCAAGCCCGGACTGGAATCGAAATATATATATATATATATAAACTGAAAATAGCCACGAAATAATCCAGGCTGTGATAGAAATAAAATATATATATATATATATATAAACAGTAAAAAGGGCGATGGGTTTTTATGCCTGTGCCCGCATTGGAATTGAAATTGACAGAAAAATAGTCACCCAATGACTGGAGAGAGCACCCAGTATGGGGAAGTGTGCAAAAGCAGTAAAATGGCCACGAAATAGTCCGGGCCGACTGAAAATATATAAATATATATTTATATATATATATATATATATTGATAGAAATGTAGTCAAACAGAACTGATATGAGTACCAGTGATGGTGAATGTCGCTTATATATGCATAAATATATATAAAAACGACAAACTACCTCGAATTTGACATTTGGGCTTGACAGAATTGAAATATTAGTACATTTGCAGTTAAATATATACAAAAGAGGGCCAAACCCGGACTGGGATGATAACCCAGTCCGGCAAAGTTTCCAAAATGTGCGTGCTAGTGCATTGAAGCTACTAGAGCTGACGGATCGTTAATCCGGGTTGTAAAAATGTTGAAAACGGAGTTTATGTACAAAAATGTATCAATTTTTGACGAAAACGGCCACGAAACTAATTTTCGGGCATATTTAGAAGATAAAACTTGATGTGCAAGTGTAAAGCAGTGCAAAGTAGTAGTATTGACTTGCTGATCGTAAAAATACTTACAATAGACTGCAATACGGGATTTTTGCCAAATCGTAGGCTTTAAACTACCAAATCTACCGGTGGTTTTTTGATATGTGGTAGTATATGGGTATATCTACGTATTGGAGTGAAAATATTTGGGTTTGGAAGAGGTGTAAAAGTCAAAAAATAAAACTGTCAGAGCTTCGCTGCGTTCTGGGTTTTTTCAAATGAACGGGGGGGGGGGGGGGGACACGTTTATTTATAGGCCAGGGAGCCTCCACTCTACCTGTGGTAGCCGCAGGTAGAGCTGCGGCTCCCTTAGGTGGGGCCCACGTGCCCAGCTTGGTCATCTCGAAGTACGTGCACTCCGAGCAATGCGATGTCCGGTCGAAAACTTTCTAACTTTTGATCGGATCGTCCGTTTGAGGCGAGCGATACCTTTTCAGAAAGCTCTCACCGAGAGTGTCGCAATGACATGGGAAAAAACATTTTTCGGGTCTAGGAAGATGGGTTTATAACCAGGTCTTTGATTCCCCGCAGTTTGTTCGTTGAGATGTCTTACGTAGTTGCCACTCGGGATCGTCGTTAGGGTTCATTCTGACTTTGGAGGCATCGATTTGGCTTGAGTTTGACCAAGTCAGTTGAGAGTTGATGAAATAACCATTTTACCCCTCCCGAGGCTGCCTGTAGTGTCGGCATGGTCGCTGGTTGACTTTCCGGAGCTGATTCCAAGACTTGGATCCCAGTAGAGTCTTTTGACCTCAGGGTTGTCTCTGAGGCTAACGTGGTCATTATAGGTTTTGTTTTGGGGTTGTTGTGATGCTTCAGGTTGATGTCTAAAGTTGACCTGACGTCCCGGGTTGAGATCGGGGTTGAGTTTAACTTCCCGGGTTGCTGCCGGGGATGAACTGACTTTCCCGGATTGAGACTAAAGATGGCTTGACATGTCCCGATAGTGAGGTCGGGGTTGATTGGTACCTCCTGGGTTGTGACCGGGGTTGGGCTTGACTTCCCGTGTTAAGACCGGGGTTGATTAATACCTCCCAGGTTGAGATCGGGGTTGATTGATACCTCCCGGGTTGTGGTCGGGGTTGAATTTACTTCCTAGGTTGAGACCGGGGTTGATCTTGACGATCTGATTGACTGTCAAAACTTGATTAATGGTCCGATTGACTGTCAGAGCTTGATTGAGGGTCTAATTGACTGTTGGAGCTTGATTGATGGTCCGATTGACAGTCAAAACTTGATTGATGGTCCGATTGACTGTCGGAGCTTGATTGATGGTCTGATTGACTGTCGGAGCTTGATTTATGGACCGATTGACTGTCAGAGCTTGATTGATGGTCCGATTGACTGTCAAAACTTGATTGATGGTCCGATTGACTGTCGGAGCTTGAATGATGGTCCGATTAACTGTCGGAGCTTGATTGATTGTCCGATTGACTGTCGGAGCTTGATTGATTGTCCGATTGACTGTCAGAGCTTGATTGATGGTCCGATTGACTGTCAAAACTTGATTGATGGTCTGATTGACTGTCAGAGCTTGATTAATGGTCTGATTGACTGTCGGAGCTTGATTGATGGTTCGATTGACTGTCGGACTTGATTGGTAGTCCGATAGACTGTCGGAGCTTGATTGATGGTCCGATTAACTGTCGGAGGTTGGTTAATGGTCCGATTGACTGTCGAATTTGATTACCAATATTGGGTATTATATTTAGGTTTTAGGACCGATGTTGGTGGCCGAATTTGGATTGATTGACTGTTTTGCCTTCCTACCGGGTTGGTATTGGGGCAAGGAAAATTTTGAGTGTCTACAGATGCCCCTCTTTATCATGTCCATATAACATGCTGGAATGGACAAGATAAAGATTAGTAGACACTGGAAATAAAGAGTGCCAGAGCCATTTTGAAGCTGGGCGTCTTGGAGTAGAATGGGGCTACTTTTGGCTGTGTGCGTTATCACTTTGTTGGAGATGACGCTATCCAGTATAGCCATTGATGGTATTATGAAGTTATCACGAGCCAGTTTTGTCATTCTCGGCTGTGGATGACATCATTCACGATAATTTATTTGACTTTGATGAGTTCGTTGAAGATGATTTATCACAGATTTTCCCGTCTTGATCTACTAGGGATGGCGTCCTCTGCAATAGCTTCGTAGATTATGAGCGGGTGAGCTATCACAGATTTTCTGTCTTGATCTGCTAGGGATGACGTCCTCTGCGATATCTTTGTAGGTATTGAGGAAGTGGGCAGGATTAATACTACCTCAATGATCTTCTTTGTGGATGTGTATAACAGATTCCATCATCTGTTATTTGTGAAGATGGATTATTATATGACTCTCAACCGTAGATCATCTCCCAAAATTTCATGGGACTAGTCTGAAGGTTGAAATTGACTTCGGTCGGCACCCGAACTTTGCTGGGGTTGCACCAACGGCTGAGTTGTCACCGGTCAGTACCCAATGCTTCGCTGGACTGGAACCAATGACTGAGTTATCACCGATCAGTACCCAATACTTCGCTGGACTGGAACCAACGGCTGAGTTGTCACCGGTCAATACCCGATGCTTGACTGGAACCAACGATTGAGTTGTCACCGATCAGTACCCGATGCTTTGAAAATGGCAGTTTTCGGCAGTTTTGCTCAATTTTTGCGCAGCTTTTCCGTAGTTTGATTTGTTAATCCTCGGACATGGTTCCGAGATGAATGTCAAGGGTCTCTTTAGATGTTCCCTTTTTGTCAGGATTGCACTGCTTGAACGCAGGATTTCAGGACAAACAACTCAATCGCGTAGCGATTTCTCTTTAGATTTGATTCGGCGGCCCGTTTAAACTCCGTTTTGACTCCAATCGAATCAGGCCCGGGGCAGGTGGGACCCACCTGGGCTGCCGTAGGTGGAGGTGCGGCTGCCTGGGCTACTTAATGTGCTGCGGGATTTTTTATTTTGCAAGTTTCCCGTTTGAGCAGCGAAAGGATTTTTGATCTTCTTTTTCAGATCTACGGAGTTCTGGTAGTCAGATTTTGAATCCGTCAGTTCCAACATATTCAGCGCGTCGTAGGTAACGTTTTCCATCCTTCTTTCACAGTTTTTGATCGTTAAAAGTATGTGAACCGCCTAGGTGCTTTTAAACGTAATGTATAAAAAATATATATCTATATGACCTGTGGAATTTTTTTTGTCTATATATGTATGCATATCTTACTGTAATGCACGTTTGGATGTAAGAAAATTCAGGTTCTAAGACAATCAATTTTTCCACTTTTTGATCAACTTAATCAACCTTTTTGAGGCCTAGTGAGCCTGAACTTTCAACTAAAAATACCTATGGTATGTTAGAGACCATGTGAGGCTGGTTTTTGATTTTTTTGGATAGATATGAACTGTTTCTATTTTTTTGGGTAGGTGTGCTACTGAATGGCCACCTAGGCATGCCTGTGTGCATGTGGACAGTCTATTTTACAAAGGTGACTCTGGCGAAATTTTTCCAAAATCTTAGGTTTTGAAAAACATGCATTTTTTTACTCTGTGGGGAGTTTTTTACTGACCCAATGTAGGTTTTGAGCTTCTGGGATTTTGAAAACTTGCAATTTTGATTGTACGGGGTATTTTTGATGGACCCATGCATGTTTTAGGACTTAGATATGTATGCTGGATTGATTGATTAATAAGCCACAGGTTTTAGGCTTACCACACCCTGTCTGAGGTGATTTCGAGTACTGATGTATGCAATGGATCGCGATAGACCCGACAGCTCTACCGGGGTTTGATCAGGTGTTAGACGGAGGAGGGCTTCTGTCGGCCCACAGGCCCGTCCGGCTAGGACACCTCGCAGATTAGTAGAGAGCAGGATACGTCCATCCCAGGACAAGCAGCCATTGACATTGATGACGAGGAGGCTGCTTTTGTTGCTCCTGTTCAAGCTCAGGTTCCACGTGCAAAAGTCCCGGGAATTGCTGTGCAAACACATGAGTTGCTGGGAGACTTGAGTCGCTATCCTTCGAGATATCTTCAGGCCAACAAGGTGACTTAAACTCTTTCTTCTCTTTGGACTCTTTTCCCATCTTCTGGCCATTCTCAAGGCACAGGTTTTTGACATGGGTTGATTTTTGATGCAGGTCCCTGGCTTGACACAGCCTCGAGGGAACTGATTTAGTGTGCACTCCCTCTATCAGACTCTGCACGAGGATTATAGGGAGATCGTGGATGGCTGGGGATTTCAGGCCTTCTTCTCGATCCTGCCCCGCCGTTGCCCTTGGGGGTATATGAGGGCTTTGTCTGAGCGCTGTTTTCACCAGACTCAGTCCCTTCAACTGCTTGATTGTGAGGTGATGATGACTCCTATGGACTGGAGATTTATCACCGGTATTGAGTTTGAGGGCGAGACAGTGCCTGTCATGTCTGACATTTCACCCACTGCAGTTAGATCCCTGTTGGGAGTCCCTCAGTGTAAGACCCCAACTTTTATGAATAAAGATTTAATTTTCTTTATATATTATTTCGAAATAGTAAGGTGTTGATTTGATAAATATGAAAGTTATGGGTGAAATGTGCAAACATTTTTAAAATGAGAAAGTGGTTATAAAATATTCTTGTTGTCGGGGAATATTCGTTTGGTCGTGGAATATTCTTGTTATCGGGGAATATTCGTACGACGGCGCAGCTATTTGTGGGCCCCCACAACGGAATAACTGTCGGATATAGAAAGCGACAGAAATAACTTTTTTACAAGATAACGGCGTAGTTGTTACCGTTAGTACTGTTGAAATACCCGGTGGTTAAAATACAGTACGCGGTGTTGCGCAGTAGCACACGGTATTGCACAGTATTTCGAATTATTGAGTCTTACGTGACAAGGAACCTACTCAATTATTGTTACAGTATTTACTGTTCAATATTTTATATTATTGACTCAATAATTGCTACGTTGATATTTTATATTATTGACTCAATAATTGCTGCATTGATATTTTATTGACTCAATAATTGCTACGTTGCTATTTTTTATGATTGATTCAATAATGGCTACAGTTGATATTTTGTAGTATTGATTCAATAATTGTCGTTGCACAGTATTTCACGTTATCAACTCAATAATTCATATTATTTGAATAATATTATTAGATAGCATTATTGACAATGTCTAAGGAAGTTCTGTCTAGGAGGGGTTATTTAATTGCGCGCCAGTGGGAGAAGTCCTTATCGGAAGGCCCCCTCTTTCCTGGGAACGACCTGGTTGTTAATATTGTAGTTCTATAATATTATTTGTGAATAATTAATTATTGATTTATATGATAAGGAAATATTTATTTTGTGGATATTAAAAAAGGAATTAGTGCTGATGTGTTTTTATCAGTATTTTGGTGTGGGAAATCATCTGTTTATGGATTTCGGATAATTTATGTTTGGAATTTGGAAAAACTTTCTTCTGCAAAGTTGTAGAGAATTAAATTTTCTATGGAAGGACATAGAATTTGTATTTTTCTGACAAAGGGGCTATTTGTTTTGAATTATTGAAGTTTCGAAAAATAAATATTTTTTAAATAAAATGGTGGGCCCCACTTTTGTTGTTGAAAAATCTAAAATTTTTAGCAGCCAGGCGGCGGAATTTTTTTTTTTAAAATATATTATTTTATTATTTTAGTCTCCTTTGGCATCCTAAGCTTTTCCTATAAATAGGGTGCTTAGGTTAGAGTTGAAAATCACACCAGAATCAGAAGTTTTCTCTCTCTATAATATCGAGCGTATTTTTGTGAGTATTTCAATACTTTGAGTATTACTATTCAGTACAAGCTTCCGTCGGTATTATATCCGATATTCCAGTCAGAGATACTGTTCTTTTGAGGTAAGGGATGTTATTTCTTTCGTAAATGATGTTATTCTTCTCAATATCATTATACAAAAATATTGTCATGGATTTTATGTTGAAATTCTTACTTTTTCCGTCGGGGTTACTATTCACGTATACGGCACTATTCACGGGAAAATTTATTTTTCTTCTATTTGTCCAAATTGTCTGTTAAGGTTACTATCTTTGATTGTATCCAAGTTTTGGGCTTTATTCTTGAATTTTACTCCACAAAGTATTATTATGGATTATTCTTGAATTTGGATAAACTAAATGACGAATCCCTAATCTTTGTCTTTTATCTCACTGGATTCGTTCTTTAAAATATTTTTCATCATCCTCAGTCCTAAAAGGTGATGTAACTGAATATCTTTGGCCTGTAGAGCAAAGATGAATGATTACCTGATAAATATCTTTGGCCGTAGTGCAAAGATGACAGGTGTTGAGATGAACATGACCACTGATGATACAAATGAATATCTTTGGCCTGTAGTGCAAAGATGAATATTGACTCGAGATGTATATTGATTGATGTTGCAGGGATAAAATATTGATGATGGACTTTTAAATCATAGAAGATAGTAGACTTCATTCTCTGCTTAACTCTTCTAATGATTTATTATTTTCGCTGCGAATATTGATCTAAGATTGGTTGTCCATTATATTTTATCTGATTTATTGAAGGCTAACGATGATTTATTTTCCATTATCTTAGTCATAATATTCTTTACTGAGCTAGTTGAGCTCACCCTTTTCATCTGTTGTCCTCTTCAGGAAATGAGAATGTTGCGGGAACTAGTCGGGGGACAGAGTGATGGTCCGAGTTAGAGCAGTAGTAGTCCTCACTATTTCTGACAAATAGTGTGATAATAATTGTAATGAGGACTTAGTTTGAATCTTAATATTTTCTACATATTTGTATTGACACTCACAGTTGTGTGGTCGTATTTTGCACGACCGTATGATATAAAGTTTGTATTTGAATTCTGTACCATGTATTTGGCGACTCAGAATGGGTTGGGTTGAATGGACCTATTCTGGGGGCGTCACACTCAGTCAGCATTCAAGGGTCGGGCAGTCCGATCTGGTCCCTTGAGTATAGATGCCCAGGACGGGACTTTGCAGTTGCCTCCGCCTGATGATCGGAGGGCTAGAGATCGCATTCTGAGGCAATTGTTTTTGTCGATCATCAAGGGTTGTTTTGTGGTGGACAACTCGTTGACGGTGTCCTTTGCTTTGATCAGTGCCACTCAGCATGTAGAGCACCTCAATGACTTTGATTGGGGCTCCTATACTTTTACCTATTTTCTCCAAGGCATGCGCCTGCTTTCGGAGGGTGTGACGGAGGCTTGTTTAGGATTCCATCAGTTTTTGCTGGTGAGTACAACTTTCTGTACCTTTTTGATTTCTGCACTTATTTTTGGCAGTCTTGGTCACTAAGGACTTTTGAAATTTACATGGATAGCTTTGGGCATTTGAGAGGCTTCCTTGCCTACGGCCCATTTCAGCATTAGGTCTGGAGACCTATCCACGTGGACGGAGATGGCATCACTCCGTTTTGATGTAGGTCCCTGTTGCTGAGGGATTCACTCATGCCCGTCTGCAGTTGGAGCTTTTGACAGCGGGCTCGATCACCTGGACGCCGTACACATTCGAGCACTTGACCGTCGGATTTGATGGAGGTTTCCCCACTGGCTGGGAGTTTAACTTATTGACCCGCAGAGTCCCTATATTGACGGAGGGAGGCTGGGAGCTCTATCTTGGAGAGCGTGCCATTCAGAGAGTTACAAGGGAGATCCGCATTCCCATTGCTCCTCCTACTTGGCATCATTGGCCATTATCCGTGCCTTTGACAAACATCCCTTTGGAGGGTATAGACGGCTTTGATCTATCAGAGGGCCCATACAGCCAGGCAGCCTTCTATAGTTAGTGGAGTCCTCGCACTATTGGGGCTCAGACTCGTGCCACCCATTTTATGGCAGATATGGTGCCAGGGTCCATGATGATGATGGACTGGATATCTTATATTAGAGAGCCTACTCATGCAAACCAAATAGCACATCTAACTAGGGAGTTGGACCATGCTCATTTCTTTATCAGGCACCTTGGCCGAGATCCATTAGAGGCATCTTCATTTAACCCATCCAGCTCTGGAGCAGGCCCCTCTTCAGGTCTATTTAGTAGCAGTTATACAGGGACAGATCCTCCCTTATACCGCCTAGATATGTCTGATCCCAGCAGCTTTGTGTAGACAGAGGATCTGGAGCAGGTCGATCAGTTTGATACCGAGGTCTTTGACTTCCTGTGATAGCTATGGCAACTATATTTTTGGTTAGACATTATTTTGGCTATTCAGTGTATGTGCCATCATTTTGATAGACTATTGTATTAGCTGGGTGGTGGTGCCATATTTCCCTGTATTCTTCCTTTCACTTTGTACCGAAGAGACAGGTATTCCGCATTAGGCGGTTTGAGCTTTCGCCTACTCTAGAGGAGTACCAGAGATTTACTGTCTTGAATTTAGAGTCGTCGTGTGCTTGGATGGCTATCAGTGATATGCGGAGACCGTTTACTTGACTGTCCGATCTTCGGCAAAGCATAGTCATGGACGAGATCGTTTCAGGGCATGTGATCTCCCTTGACTTCTTGATAGAGCGCTATAGTGAGTTTGATAGCTATGACCGTCACGTCGGAGATTTTATTATTTTCGCAGAGGATTGGCAGACAGCCAGGATAGACATGTTGTTGATGTGCATTGTGGCGTATGTTTACATGGCATTGTGTTTAGATCACCTTGATGTGGGAATGGTTGTTGTAGTCAGAGCCCTTAGGCAGAGTACTACCATTATCCCTATGATCTTGGCAGAGACACTGAGGTCGCTCACCTATTGCAGTACTCGTCCAGTGGGGTTTTTTTGGGGTATCTCGGTCGTGCTGTATATGTGGTTGATGTCACACATATGACCGATTGGATAATTTAGACCTCATGCCTATTGTTTTAGCCACGAGATATCCTCAGTTTACTCCTTTCGTCCGCTTAATTGCGTCGACTCAGAGTCCTGGTTAGCATTTTTATCGGATATTGAGCATCCGTTCGCATTTTTATTATGCTCAGGGATGGCGACCCCGTTCAGCTTCATTACTCATGCATCTGGCATGGATTATTTACCTTTGGCAGGATTGAGGGGTGTGACTACTTATCATCCCTTAGAAGTTATGGAGCAGTTTGATCAGTGGCAGAGTATGCACCATTTTGAGGATTCTGCTGATCAGAGGATGTCGGCTTCATCGATGTCACCGGCCGACTTGGTTAGAGTCTATGAGTGTTGGACTTACAGGGAGAGGGCTGAGTTCTCCAGTAGACATCCGGGTCGTTCTTCGGAGTATTCTACATGGTTAGAGGTAGAGACTACAGTCGCAGTAGCAGAGCTTCATTTACCTCCGCTTGCGAATTCTGACGAGAAGGAGCCCATGGAGGATCCCGATTCTCCTACTGAGGATGAGCTATTTGCAGATTTGGCAGTAGCTTTGATTAGTGATCCCCCCAGTTATTCCCACAGGGACAGATCTAGCTTTGTCAGATTCTCTATTCAGGATGACCTTTGAGAGAGATTCAGCTAAAGCACAGATGTTGGCTGCCGTATCTGGCAGAGATTTAGCTTTTGCTGAGAGGGATGGTCTCAAGACCGCTTTGGATACTGGATTAACTGAGTGGGAGGAGCTTCGCTCTGCTTTGGATACCGCCATTGTGGAGCGAGACGAGGTTCGCTCAGCCAGAGATGCAGCATATGTTGAGATTGAGGAGACTTTGATTTCTTGGGATGTAGCTTTTGCAGGGAGGGATGAGGCTATTGCTTCCCGTGATTTCCACATTGCTGATAGTACTGCTCTCCTATCTTACACCCATGGTTTGGTTACCGAGATGAGTGCTTACATTGATGACCACAGTGCCATCTTGTAGATGACTGTGGATGTTCTGAGCCGTATGGAGGCTGAGTGGACTACTCTTACAGATGTTCCTCCATCTTCAAAGAGAGATGCCATACTGGCATTGCTGACCCGTTTGTCCTTGGGTCCATAGACTAGCTTTATTTTTCCTGCATAGACTAGATCAGCCATTTTTGTCATGTACAGGGCAATATGTATATAAAGCAGTTTATATATCAGAGAAATATATTTTTGAGATACTTCCCTGCTTAGAGATGTATTGTCATCGCTGATTGATTACCACTTCCGTCATGACTCGCAGTTGTTGATGCATTTTGAGCTTCTCCTTGATGGACTGACAATTGAGGTGTCAAGGGAGTTCCTCAAATGGGTCTGGTAACCAGACAGCTTGACAGCATTTAGCTTTTATTTATCTTTGGTGTCTTGGAACTGGTCTTCCATTTTTTGTTTTTTCTTGAGGGTCAAACCACGCCGTAGATGGCCGCCTGCGTACTCCCGAGTTGAAGGAGATCAGGTCATGCGTAGTTCTGGTTGAAGAGGTTTGCAAAGAGTTTATCTGGGGTTTGAATTTGGTTCGATGAGCTTTGGAATTTGATGCTGGGATTTATAAGTTCTTTGGATTTTTGCTTGGTTTGACCGCACCATAGATGGTTGCCTACGTACTCCTGGGTTGAGGGAGATCAGGTCATTTGTAGTTCATGCTTTTGGCTTGAAAGGCTTGATTTTTGATTTTTGATTTTTTTTCTTTTTTTCTTTTTTTTCTTTTTGGTCTTTTGATTTTGTATGCATGGAAAATAAAAGGCATAATGCTAGGAAAAGGATAACGTCCCAACATTCTCTGGAACTCGCAACTTTCCTCAAGATCTACGTCGCCCTGGCAAGCTGAGGCCTGATAGTCCAGTCATTCGTGATTATATCGCCTTTGAGGCTTGTGATAGAGGTTCCCTCTTGGCTCTGAATATTTTCGATCCCTACCATAAATTGATCGCCTCCTAAATCAGTATATCCCTTAAGGAGGCTTAAACTGGACTCATCGCAGAAAGGCATGAACTCCAGATTCCTCGAGGGGTTGGTTTCCTTGAGAACTTTGCCGCCTTTTTCTTCGTCTGCTTCTTCACCTTTCTCATAACCTTGAGAGGATTTGAGTATAAAATCCCCCTCGCACTGATGTGGTATCTCTCTCAATGAACTTTCCTTTTGGGTTTTTTCCATATGGGGAAGGATTAGTATCTCCTCCTCATCTTCCAGAAGGATAAGGTCAGGCATGTAGTTATTGGCTTTGGACATCAAGATATTTGATGATGGTGGATGAACTTCATTGGGAGATTCTTTTGTTTCTTTGGTCATTTCCAAGATTAGGGTCGGTCCACCTTGTGTTATGCCAGGATGGATGCTCATAGCCGTCACATCCTTTAAACTGCCCGCTTCGAGTGGACATCTTGAGCTCTTTATCTCCCTCTCGCCTTTTCTGGTCATGGGGAATTCTTTCTTCAGTTCTCCATTTTCAATGAGGTCCTGGATTTTGTTCTTTAGAGACCATCATTCCTCGGTTGCATGTCCGGGTGAGTTAGAATGGTAAGCACACCTCTTGTTGAGAACATATTGCCTTCCTTTGGGATCCATCGGTGGAGCGAGCTTAGTGATCTTTTCCTGTGCAATCAACAGGGCTAACATATTTTCCAATGAGTCCTCCAAAGGTGTGAAAACCCTTCTCTGCCTACTTTTCCTGACTCTCGGTGCCGTAGGATTTTGAGGGTTTGCTCGTGTTTGGAATGTCTCTTGATATTTCCTATTTGGGAGTTCGCACTCCTCCGGAGGATTATTCTTTTGGTGAAAACTTTGAGTAATTTGATCATTCGACCTTTCTCATTCATTCAACATGCTCTGATCCTCTTCATATAGTTGGTGGATCTTGGAGGGAGATATGCTCTCATTCTGAATAACCTCCTCTTTCTCTTGGCTTTTTGATATTTGAGTGAAATGCTGCCTTGTATCCTGATGTTGGCGTACTACCAGATTAGCCAGCAGAGTTACTTGGTGTTGGATCGTATCCAATTTTTGCATTATTATCATACCCTCCTCTGAATTTTCTGACTCGAGGACATTTGTCTTGTTCCTTCAGAGGTAATCCTCTGTCCTTCGTATGTATTTACGATTTGGATACATTTCATCGCTTCCTGACCCAATCATGTTTACTTCCTCTGTATCATGCTGCATCAGAAGGTTGGGGTTAACATTTGGATGGTCAGGTTGTTGGATCACAAGATCACCACTTTCGATCAGGTTTTGGATTTTATGCTTTAAGGACCAACAATCTTGTGTATCGTGTCCTGGACATCCTGAATGGTAAGCACATCTCTGGCTAGGTTTGTATCTTTTACTTTTTGGATCCAGAGGTGGAGCCAGTTTGGTAATTTTCTTGTGATCCATTAACATCACCGATATGTTTTCAAGGGAATCGCCTAGTGGAGTGAACACCCAATTTTCAGTTCTTTTGAATTTTCTCTTTCTCTCCTGGTAATTGTTGAATGCGGTATGTTGTAATGGCAGATTTCTTTTTCTCTTCGAAATGGGGGGACTATGGTTAGATCTCCTAGACTGCCCCTGTATAATGAGGGATACATCTTCATCGCATTTCTTAGGTATCCTCACAGGATCACTCGCATAGTTTCCAGACTGTATATCCTCGGCGACTATTTTTAAGGCTGTGAGATCTTTGATCTTGCCTGCTTTTAGGCCCATCTCTGTCATTTTGCCATGTTTGATCATCTCTGAGAATGGCTTTCTTATTCCAGCTAAGATCCTCTCATAGTAGGGTGCCTCTTGGATGTCTATGAAAGTCATCACCATTTCAGCTTCTGTCATAGGCGGGCTGACTTGTGCTGCCAAACGTCTCCATCTTTGGGCATACTCTCGAAAAGACTCGGTACTCTGCTTTTTGACTTTGGTTAATTGATATCGATCCGGAGCCATTTGAGACTAGAAGCTGTATTGAGTTAGGAAGGCATAAGCTAGCTCTTCCCAACTGTGGATTTTTGCATTATCAAGTTGGGCATACCAAGTCTTAGCCTCTCCAGTGAGACTCTTTTGGAAAAGCTGTATTTTGAGGTTTTCGTCTTTGGCATAAGACCCTAGCTTGCCAATGTATACTTTCAAGTGAGTATAAAGATCGCCTGCCCCATTGTACTTTTCAAACTCTGGGACTTGGAATTTGTCAGGATATCTAGCCCTTGGGAATATGCAAAGATCTGAATAGGTAACACTTCCAAGGTTTCCTGTCCCTTTGATTGCCCGGATGATTTCTTCCATTTGTCGAACTTTCCTTCGAAGATCGCCAGTTTCCTGATCCTCCCTGAGATTTGTGATTTCAGGGGTTTTGTTGTTCTTTTAGTGGATTGAAGTTCAGGGATCTGCATTTCCCCCTTTTTGTTAGTACGTTGATTGCCACCCTATGAGAAGGACTCTATTTGTTTGAGCATTGACTGGACCTGAGTGCTTTTACTCTGTTCTTTTAGGATGATAGCCAATTCTGCTATTTGATTCTTCAGTCCCTCAGTTTCCTGTGGTAGGCAAGGATTGGATGCATTTATGATGTGTGCTTTTTAAGTTTATCCTGCAAAACCGAGGTTAGTTGTTTTGATGGCAGGATAACAGGATATCTAACAGGAAAGTAAATCTTTCATTATTGTCATTTACATTGTGCTCCTGAGTAATTGGAGACTTGACATGGAATTGAAAAAGGAAGGCATGAAGCAGCATCCTGTCGGATTCGGTTGATCAGAAGCTAACCTATCCTAGGTTACTCTCGTGGCTTTTGCTTTGGCATGAAGATTCCCATATCATCGCAATCTACTAGAATGGAAGTTAATCCGATCGTTCAACTGGAGCGAATCTGGGTGGTGCATTTTCAGGAGGCAGCCACGAAGACTTAGTCATCCCCAGAGTCCTTACTTATCACTGATCGGGTTAGCCTCCTGGTGGAGGGACACACAACATACAATCACATACATCGGCCTCACCGCTTATGCATGTAATGACAGTTCATGTGAAGCACTAATATGGGATCGAAGCACTAAATCATTCATTCTCATTCATTCAATGTAAAGGCATAACATTCATACATTCAATGAAAGACGCAACATTCACTCATCCATTGACTGTGGAGATGCAGGATTTCACGCATTCAATAGTTTTTGAAAGGGAAATGTTTGAAAAGATTGAAAACGGCCTAAGCCCTCTACTATCCCCAGCAGAGTCGCCACCTGTCGACGTTGGAAAATATAAGAAATATCGCGGGTCGGTTTATAACCCGATTTTCGTCAAATCGACCTTCAGAAGTTATCTCTACCCTTATTCTTTTTATTGCAAAAAAGGTTTTGAAGGGTTTTTTAGGAAAGAGGCCAACATGTGTATATGTTGACGATTTGATTTAAATAGAGTCGTCAGTTGGTAGTTTTGAAAATAGTTGTACCAACTCAACCAAATTTGATTTGAAAAGAGGCCCAATTGCTGGACACTATCGAAACTTGATCTTTTGAAATCAGAGTTTTGAGTTCGGGGGCTTGGTTAAGTGTGGGGAAGGTGTTAGGCACCCCACAACTCCCGTGTAAACACGGTACCGCAATCTTTTTAATATTTCCTTTAAAACTGGAATGCGTGAATGAATGTTGTTTGGAAATTGGGCCTTTTGATTGATTGAAAGCTTTGACAGGCTTCGTTGAGCCTATATACGAAGGGTTTGATTTTATTTAAAAATCAGTCTTTGATTTGATTTGAAAAAAGCATTATTTAATTTGATTTGCAAAAGCTTTTGAATTGAATTGACAGTGATGTTTTGAAAGCTGGTTTTATCAAACACTTACGCTGACATAGTATTTGAAGCATATCGCTACTCCTAATTTTATTTCTATAGCCTTAAGGCTGCATGCAACTGATGATTTGTCGGGCTGCGAAGCATCCTAGACCACAAAAATATAAAGTGTCGGTCTCCTCATGGGTATGAAAACCATCGGAGGGACGCTGACATGACAATCTATATTTTCACTATGTTAAGACCTTAAATCCGGATAACCGTTTTAAGGTCTGTGCATGTACATTTTTACAGAAAAATTGGCAGGGTACATCTGTAAATCAGAGTTTGTCCATCAGTGGGAATCAGATTCTGATCAGTTTGATCATGAATCCCATGATTCCTAGGAGCACATATGAGTAGCCAATAAACTTGCACAGTTCGAATTTGTACAGAGATAAATGTATGCGTCATCACGTCGCAATGGAACCAAGGATTCATTAGTAAATCCTGGCTGCGCGTGGCCAAAGCGTCTCATTCCCACTAGATAGCGATCTAAGGGACGCGAGGTTGCTTTTGAAGCTGAAAGTACAAAAATAACTAGATTTAAAGAAATCTAAGCCATTATAGCTTCTAGGTTCTGTCGGGACCTATTTGAACCGTTGAAAGCTAGAATTGGCAAGATTTGGATAAATCTAGTTCGCCCGCAGATATGTCATTGTCGATTCATATAAAAATGAATGTTAAATGCAGCAGTTGAATAAATTGAATAAAGCAATATATATAGTTAAATATATATAAAATCTGTAAAAGGGCGATGGGTTTTCACTCGCAAGCCCGGACTAGAATTGAAATATATATATATATATATATATATATATATATATATATTATATATATAAACTATAAATAGCCACGAAATAATCCAGGATGTGATAGAAATAAAATATATATATATATATATATATATATATATATATATATATATATATATATAAACAGTAAAAAGGGCGATGGGTTTTCACGCCTGTGCCCGCATTGGAATTGAAATTGACAGAAAAATAGTCACCCAGTGACTGGGGAGAGCACCCATTATGGGAAAGTGTGCAAAAGCAGTAAAATGGCCACAAAATAGTCCAGGCTAACTGAAAATATATAAATATATATATATTGACAGAAATGTAGTCAACCAGGACTGATATGAGTACCAGTGATGGTGAATGTCACTTATATATGCGTAAATATATATAAAAGCGGTAAACTACCTCAGATTTGACATCCGAGCTTGACATAATTAAAATGTTAGTACATTTGCAGTTAAATATATACAAAAGAGGGCCAAACCAGGACTAGGATGATAACCCAGTCCAGCGAAGTTGCCAGAATGTGCGTGCTAGTGCATTGAAGCTACTGGAGCTGACGGATCGTCAATTCGAGTTATAGAAATGTTGAAAACGAAGTTTAAGTACAAAAATGTATTAATTTTTGATGAAAACGGTGAAGGAACTAAGTTTCGGGCATATTTAGAAGATAAAACTTGATGTGCAAGTGTAAAGCAGTGCAAAGTAGTAGTATTGACTTGCTGATCGTAAAAATACTTATAATGGACTGCAATACGGGCTTTTTGCCAAATCGTAGGCTTCAAACGTCCAAATCTACCGGTGGTTTTTTGATATGTGGTAGTATATGGGTATATCTACGTGTTGGAGTGAAAATATTTGGGTTTGGAAGAGGTGTAAAAGTCGAAAAATCAAACTGCCAGAGCTTCGCTGCGTTCTGGGTTTTTTTAAATGAACAGGGGGGTACGTTTAGCTATGGCTCCCCTAGGTGGGGCCCACGTGCCAGGCTTGGTCGTCTCAAAGTACATGCACTCCGAGCAATACGATGTCCGGTCGAAATCTTTCTAACTTTTGATCGGAGCGTCCATTTGAGGCGTGCGATACCTTTTCGAAAAGCTCTCGCCGAGAGTATCGCAATAACATGCGACAAAAACATTTTTCGGGTCCAGGAAGACGGGTTCATAATCAGGTCTTCAATTTCCCGTAGTTTATCCGTTGAGCTGTCTTGCGTAGTTGCCACTTGGGATCGTCGTTAGGGTTCATTCTAACTTTTGCGGCATCGATTTGGCTTGAGTTTGACCAAGTCAGTTGAGAGTTGATGAAATGACCATTGTACCCCTTCCGGGGCTGCCTGTAGTGTCGGCATGGTCGCTGGTTAACTTTCGGGAGCTGATTCCAAGACTTGGATCCCAGTCGAGTCTTTTGTCCTCAGAGTTGTCTCTGAGGCTGACGTGGTCGTTCCAGGTTTTGCTCTGGAGTTGTTGTGATGCGTCAGGTTGATGTCTGAAGTTGACCTCACGTCCCGAGTTGAGACCGGGGATGACCTGCACTTCCCGGGTTGAGACTGGGGTTGAGTTTGACTTCACGAGTTATTATCGGGGATGAACTGACTTTCCCAGATTGAGACTGGAGATGGCTTGACATGTCCCGATAGTGAGGTCGGGGTTGATTGGTACCTCCTGGGTTGAGACCGGGGTTGAGCTTGACTTCCCGGGTTGAGATCGGGGTTGATTAATACCTCCTGGTTGAGAATGGGGTTTATTGATACCTCCCGGGTTACGGTCGGGGTTGAATTTACTTCCCGGGTTGAGATCGGGGTTGAGCTTGATGATCCGATTGACTGTCGGAGCTTGATTGATGGTCTGATTGACTGTCAAAACTTGATTAATGGTCCGATTGATTGTCGGAGCTTGATTGATGGTCCGATTTGCTGTCAGAGCTTGATTGATGGTCCGATTGACTGTCGGAGCTTGATTGATGGTCCGATTGACTGTCGGAGCTTGATTGATGGTTCGATTGACTGTTAGAGCTTGATTGATGGTTCAATTGACTGTCAGAGCTTGATTGATGGTCCGATTGACTGTCGGAGCTTGATTGATGGTCCGATTAACTGTCGGAGCTTGATTACCGATATTGGAAATCAGATTTAGGTTGAAAGACCAACGTTGGTGGCCGGATTTGGATTGATTGACGGTTTTGCCCACCTACTGGGTTGGTATTAGGGCAAGGAAAATTTTGAGTGTCTACAACAATTATTAAATTAATAATGTGAAATACTGTGCAGTGGTTACTGTGATAATTATTGAATTAATAATATAAAATAATATGCAATTATCAATGTAGCAATTATTGAATTAATAATATAAAATACTGAACAGTAATTACTATAACAATTATTGAATGAGTGATTTCTTACGTAAGAATTAATAATTAAAAATTACTGTGCAATACCGTGTGCTACTGTGCAACAACACGTATTACTGTAACCACCGGGTATTTTAATAGTGTCGACGTCGGGAAAAAATTCGCGGGTCGGGTCCCAACCCGGATCTTCCTCTCTTCCTAAGTTATCTCTACCCTTACTCTTTTTATTTCAAAAAAGGTTTTGAAGGGTTTTTTAGGAAAAGGTCAACATATATCATATCGACGATTTGAACGTTTTTACAGAGTCACCAGTTGGTAGATTTGAAATGGTTGTACCAACTCAACCGAGTTTATTTGAAAGAGGCCCAATTGCTGGACACAGTCGAAAATCGATCTTTAAAAACAAAGTTTTGAGCTCGGGGGCTTGGTTAAGTGTGGGGAAGGTGTTAGGCACCCCACAACTCCCGTGTAAACACGGTACCGCATCTTTTCAATATTTTCCTTTAAAAACTAGAATGTGTGTGTGAATGTTGTTTGAAAATTGGGCCTATGTTTGATTGGAAAGCATGTCTATGCATCATTGAACCTATATACGAAGGGTTTGATTTGATTTGCAAAAAGTCTTTGATTTGATTTGCAAAGTCTTTGATTTGATTTGTAAAAGTGTTTGATTTGATTTGCAAAATCTTCTTTTTTCTGAAAAGAAGATTAAAGTGTTATTTTGAAAGCATTTTATCAAACTCCTACGCTAACATAGGAATTGAAGCATATTGATACTTTAATTTTATCTTTTCAGCCTTAAGGCACAACTTGAATGGTGATTGTCGTGCTGCGAAGCGTCCTCGACCACAAAATATATACAAGTGTCGGTCTCCTCATGGGCATAACAGCCATCGGAGGGACTCTGACACGACAAACCATGTTTTCACTATGTTGAGACCTTAAATTCGGATAACCGTTTTAAGGTCTTTTGTATGTATATTTTTACAGAAAAACTGGCAGGGTACATTTGTAAAGTGGAGTTTGTCCATCGTGGGAATCAGATTCTGATCAGTTTGATCATGAATCCCACGATTCCTATGCTCACATATGAGTAGTCAATAAACCTGCACAGCTCAAATTTGTACAGAAATAAATATATATCCACATTTTGCCAGAACCAAGGATTCATCAGTAAATCCTGGCTCGCATCTGGCCGAAGCGTCTTGTTCCCACTAGATAGCGATCTAAGGGCAGCAAGGTTGCTTTTACAACTGAAACTAGAAAAATGCTAGATTTAAATAAATCTCAGCCATTCTAACTTCCCGGTTCTGTCTGTACCGATTTTGAACCGTTTGAAAGCTAGAGTTGGCGAGATTTAAATAAATCTAGTTCGCCCGCAGATATGTCAGTGCCGATTCATACAAAATGAATATTTAAAGCAACAAGTTAATAAAAGATAGTAAAATAATATATATACAATTATATATATACGAAAGCTATAAAGGGCGATGGATTTTCACACCGGTGTCCGGACTGGAATTGAAATATATATTTATAAAAGCTATATAAAAGCCACGAAATGATCCAGGCTGGACAGAATTGAAATATATATAGAAAACCAGTAAAAAGGGAGATGGACCCGGACTGAAATGTAAATGTACAGAAATGTAGTCAACCAAGACTGGGAAGATAACCCAGTGTGGTGAAGGCTGCTTATATATGCATAAATATACATAAAAGCAGTAAAAAGACCACAGAATAATCCAGGTCGAACTGAAATGTAAATGTTCAGAAATATAGTCAACCAAGACTGGGAAGATAACCTAGTGTGGTGAATGTTGCTTATGTAAGCATATTTATATATAAAAGCAGTAAAAAGGCCACTGAATAATCCTGGCCGAACTGAAATATAAATATATATATATAGAGATAAAAAAGTAGTCAACCAAGACAGGAAAGATAACCCAGTGGTGGTGAAGGTTGTTTATATATGTATATTTATAAATAAAAGTAGTAAACTACCGCAGATTTGACATCCGGGCTTGACAAAATTGAAAAATTAGTGTATATACAGTTAAATATATATAAAAAAAAAAGCCAAACCCAGACTGGGAAGATAACCCAGTCCGACGAAGTTACTCAATATGAAGATGCAAGTATATGCAAGCTGCTGGAAGCGACGGATCGTCAATCCGAGTTGTAGAAATGCCAGAAAATACGTTTTATGTACAAAAATATACCAAAAGTTGACTAAAATGGCCACGGAACTGAGTTCCGGGCATATTTAGAAAACGAAAATTAATATGCAATTGCATAAAAGTGCAAAGAAGTAGTATTAACTTGCTGATCATAAAAATACTCACAATGGACTGCTACACGGGCTTTTTGCCAAATCATAGGCTTTAAACGTCCAAATCTACCGGTTATTTTCTGATATGTGATAGTATGTGGTTATATCTACTTGTTAGAGTGAAAATTTTTGGTTTTGGAAGTCAAAAAATTGGACAAAAAACCAAACAGGCAGAGGTTCGGTGCGTTGTCAAAATATCGAATGAGGGGGGGGGGTGCCCTCTTATTTATAGGCCAGGGAGCCTCCACTCTACCTGCTGCTGCCACATGTAGAGGTGCGGATCCATGTGGTGGGGCCCACGTGGCTGGTTCTGTAGTCTTGATGTACGTGCACTCCGAGCAACGCGAGGTCAAAGTCAAAACTTTCTAACTTTTGATCGGAGCATCCGTTTGAGGCGTGCGATACCTTTTCAGAAAGCCTTCGCCGAGAGCGTCACAATGACATAGGAGAAAACATTTTGTAAGTCCAAGAAGACGGGTTCATAACCAGGTATTCGATTCCCCGTAGTTTATTCGTTGAGCTGTCTTGCGCTGTTTGCACTCAGGACCATCGTTATGGTTAGTTCTCACCTTGGTGGCATCAATTCGGCTTGAGTTTTACCGAATTGTCTTAGAGTTGGTAAAATGACCATTTTTCCCCTCCCGGGGTTGCCTTTAGTATCGGCATGGCCTTTGGTTGACTTCCTTGGGTTGTTTCCAAGGTTTGGATCCCAGTTAATTTTGTTTGCCCTCAGGGTTGTCTCTGAGGCTGACTTGGTCGTGCCAGGTTTTCCATTGGAGATGTTGTGATGCTTCAGGTTTGTTCCCGAAGTTGACCTGACCTCTCGGGTTAAGACCTGGGCTAACCTGCACCTCCCGGGTTGAGACCGGGGTTGACCTGTACCTCCCGGGTTGAGACCGGGGATGACCTATAACTTCCAGGTTGAGACCGGGGTTGACCTGTACCTCCCAGGTTGAGACCGGGGTTGACCTGTACCTCCCAGGTTGAGACCGAGGCTGATTTGTACCTCCTAGGTTGAGACTGCGGTTGACCTGCATTTCCCGGGTTGAGACCGGGGCTGAACTGTACCTCCCGAGTTGAGACCGGGGATGACCTGTACTTCCCGGGTTAAGATCGGGGCTGACCCGTACCTCCCGGGTTGAGACCGGCGCTGACCTGTACCTCCCGGGTTGAAATCGGGGCTAACCTGTACCTCCCGGGCTGAGATCGGGGTTGACCTGTACTTCTTGGGTTGAGACCGGGGTTGAGTTGAAGGCCCGGTATTGAGATCGGGGTTGATTTGACTGCCCGATATTAAGACCAGGGTTGATTTGACTGCCCGATATTGAGACTGGGGTTGATTTGATTGCCCGGTATTAAGACCGGGGTTGAGTTGAAGGCCCGGTATTGAGACCGGGGTTGATTTGACTGCTCGGTATTGAGACCGGGGTTGATTTAACTATCCGATAATGAGACCAGGGTTGATTTGACTGCCTGATATTGAGACCGGGGTTGATTTGGCTGCCCGGTATTGAAACCGGGGTTGATTTGATTAGACAATTTTTCCCTCCTACAGTGTTAGTAACAGGAAAAGAAAATTTTGAGTGTTTACAAACAGTTTAACGGTAAAAGTTTTGACGTTATTTTTAAAAAACTTATTCTTGTCATTTTCTTCATCCGACAGTTTTCTGTTATAGGGCCCACCAATGATTGCGCCGTCATACGAATATTCCCTGATAAAAAGAATATTCCTCGACCAAACGAATATTCCCTGACACAACGAATATTTTATGTCAACTTGCTTACTTTGTAAAATTTGCACATATCACCCTTATTTTTAAACTTTTATCAATATAACCATTTATTGAATAGAATAACAATTATAAGAAAATAGAATACTTTTATTTCATAAAATTCGATGTCTTACACCATGTGTGTACAAGATGGTTAGTAGGAACGCTGTTTCATTCCTTGTATTATATGTTGATGATATATTACTGATAGGGAATGACATTCCTATGCTGCAGTTTGTTAGTTCCCAGAGGCACAATAGTTATCTAGAAGGGGGGTTGAATAGATATTTTAAAACTTTTTCTTTTTCAAAATACTTGTCAGTGTTGATTAAATTGACTACAGCGGAATATATGTTTGTTCCCATAATATTAATGCAATAATGGTTTGATAAGCAGTTATGACAGTTATAGCATATATAGCAGTTATAGCAGTTAATAAGACACATTGATTTTAAGTGGTTCAGAGCACTCAAGGCTCCTAGTCCACTATTCTACTCCACGAGTAGGAAATTCACTAAGGATGTCTTTACAACTTTGAATCACTAAGATTCCTTCAAGATCAACAATCTTGGAACTTCTTTAGTTCACTTAGAACTCTTCAAGTCCAGCAAACTTGGTACACTTAGTTTGAGAGTGGATTTTTGGGGTGTGCTGCTCAGATGCTATTAGGCATCAGTTCTGAAAAACTGAGTAGCGAAGCAAGTTTATCTCTTAGGATCGTAGTGTTTGGACGTTGAGAGTTCTTGAGCTTTTTCGTTCTTTACTTGCTTAATTTGAATCCTTGTTTGATTTGCTTATGAAGGAGCCTTTGAATTGTTTCCGTTGAAGGCATCTATTGCAGCATTAAATGCTTCAGACGTTTCTGAGCACTGATGTTGACTTCCTTCAAATCTGTTGTCCAGCCTTCTGGCCCACTGACACAGCAGACTGTTTTCTCACCTAACACCTAAAAAGGTGTTTTTAGTAGGCATGCAGTCCTTTCCTTAGCTTCTTCAATACGTTTCTTCGATGCATACTAATGATGAATGTTGGATCATTGGGACTATCAAATTGTCAACGTCTATAAGCCTTTCTTCATTTGATACTCTTCCTCCTTCATCAAATAGACGAACTTTGATGCTGACCACGATCGTGGTCTTTGTACCATGATCGCTGTGTGTTGGCTTGCACATGCTTGATTCAGCTTAAATCGTAGAGAACACTACGATTTCTCTTAAACTCTGATAGACTACGATTTCCTCTTGCTTGACTTGCAAACTCCATGATTCTGAGAGCTAACTGTGATTCTTGACTTGGCTCGGTAGGTGCTCAAACCATCTCCACGATTCTGAGTGTGGCTTCCAAGATAGACTACGATTCTTGAACACTTTCATTTAAGCTTCATAATTCTGCCTTGGCTACTGCAGACTTCTGACTGGCTTGGCAGACTACTATTCTATCAAGGCCTAACATTTACATCTCAAAATAGATCAACCTAACAGCTTTGATCTTTCTTCTATACATTCATTTACAGAATGATAAATATTAAAGCACAGATCAGTCTAACAATTTTGATCTATCATCTTAGTCCTCGTACATATGTTCCTTGAAGGACTTTACACATAAGCATATATATTTAGTTTCAACATCAAATTTGAATATGCAATTCCCAACAATCTCCCCCTATTTGATGTTGACATAACCAAGGAGATTTGTTTTATATCATCAATTTCTAAATGCAGAATGTTAGAAAGTAATTATGACTTAATGTTTCAGTGAGCAGCTGAAATTTCTAGAGAATAAGCATGAATTTATTGATGTTTGAAAAAGATATTACAATCTAGCACAGACACATCAATACAAAATAACTTTTACCTATCTCTATTTTCTCTGCCTCTTGCTCTTCGGAGGATTGGCATACTCTGCAGCTCTCCCTCTTCTGGTTTGCTCATCTCTCCATACAATGTCGTCTAGCTCTTCCTGGCTCAACCTTTCTAAATGATCATGTCTATTCATGAATACAGGATCTCCAATGGGCATGCTGAGGCCAGTAGAGGATACTCCTTGTGAGCTAGGAGTTGGACCTTGACTTCCTCTATAGGGATCAGCCATGAGAGGAGGTGGACGATTCTGCTACTGTTGATCAATTCGTGGAGGCTGATAGCTAGGACTTCTGGGGTTTCTCCTCGACGATTGACCAATGTGAGTTTGCTTTCCTTTGCCTCTTCCTCTTCATCCTCTGCCTCTTCCTCTATCTCCTTCCTTATTATTCTCCCCCTCTATGTCAGCATCAAGGGTTCGAATGTCTTCAGATAGGCAGTTGACACCTTGCACTAGCTCACACATCTGAGAGCAATTTTGGGCAATGTCACAACGATTTTCCTCGACTATAGCCTCAGTATTTCGCCTCTGTTGCTGAAGTCGCTCTATGGCTTTGGTAGTTTACTGAACTTGAGTCATAGCAAAGGTTTGGAATTCTCGTAGTGTGAGATGCAGCTCGTGAATCTATTTAGTCATGAGAGCATTCTGAGATTCTTGAGTTTTCTGAAGAATCTCCACAGATTCCTTACGCTTTTTCATAGCTGCAAAGTGAATAGCATCCCTTTGGCTGTGGCTGTCACCCATTTCTCGTACAATCTCCCTCAGCTTCTTTGACAGCTCAATTTCCAAGTTCCTTGGCAGAGTCTTGACAGAGTCGATTATATGGTCGAATCTTTTGTGAATTTCCAGAGAGTTTGCTTCAAGATTCTACTTTGTCTCTAGGGCCATATGGCTTTTTAACTCAGCAAGCTCCTCTTTGGTTGGTAGTAGAGACAAGCGTTCAAGAATTTTCTGAGCATCAGGAAGAAGGGTCGTAGTGTACTTACCAGTCCTTAATATGCTCGTCAGAGCAAGTGCCATATCAAAATATTCGTTATTGGAGGACGAGGGAATGTTTGATTGGGTGATAGGCTTTTGTGTTTGGTGTATGGGAGAAGTGTGTAGTTCAGGGTCTGATGTATGTGGTTCGTTGATTTGTCCTGGAGACTCTACGATTTCAGTGTCAGGTTGTTCGACAAGCATGAATCGTAGTTCGTCGTCCAAATTTGGTGGCTCGATGGTTGAGGTCTCAAGCAGTTGATTAACGATTCTGGTTATTTACTCGATAACTATAAGATCATTGACAATTGGCTTTATAATGGCAAGTTGGTTATTTGGTTCATCAGTTACAGAGTTTTGGGAATCTGTAACTGGAAATTGGTTTAGTGGGTGAAGAACCACTTCCAACCATCTTGGCAATTCATAGAACTGATTGAAATGTGATGAAGGATAGTGGTTGATAAGGAAAAAGAGGGGTGTAGAATGCACCTCATGCTCAAGCTCTGAAGATGAATTATTGTTGATCAGCATTTGAGCAAATCTACAATTTCTTGGAAATCCATAAGCAAGCACAGAGATTACTGGATAAGCCTTGTAAATCCAGAACATGTGATCCCAGGTGTTGAGAATCAGAGCTCTATAATAAGGCATCATAGGCAAGTAGTCAAACAACTGATTGTAGTTAGTTGTTCTTTCTCCATCCCTGCCCACTGATATAACCACAAGATCATCATTATCTTCTTCATCACTATCTTCATCTTGAACTTCCGCCACATCTACCATCTCATCGTCAGCAACATCCACCATTTCTGCATCAGCAGACTCTACGAATTCTTCAGGGGCTGAGGGAACTTCATTATCATCTACTGGTAGCTCCCCCTCAACTCCTGCATTCTTTGGCTCTTGTTCTTCTAACAGCTCCCTTTCAGCTGTAGCACTTTCTTAAACAAGAACTTCTGGAGACTCCTCCTCAACATTGTCAGCGCTCATCTCAATTGCTTCTGGCATTACTTCTTCAAAATGAATCGTTACTTCTTCCAGCACTTCCTCAGTATGAACAACAACAGGCAGCTCCTCCTCAGCATGGTCCACAGCCTGATCAGATGCATTAGCATCTTCTGCACCCTTGAGGTAGGCTTCTACATCAGCAATAACTTTGATCTCTTCTATAGTTGGACCAAATGCTTGAGGCTCAATGCTTTGTTCAGCCTTCTCAGTAACCTTTCTTCTTTCAACACTTTCTTATTTGCTAGGAGATACTTCTTGACAAGCCTCTTCTTTGTTCTCTTTGGCTTGGACACAGCCTTAGCACTTTCTTCAGCTTCAGCCATGATAGTTTGTTCAGGCTGAGAGGCTGTTGCAGCTTCTTTCTCCTAAAAGGTGGCAAGTTTGGACTCCACGATTTGTGAGGACTCCACAATCATAGTGAGTGAAGACTTCTTTGATTTATGGCTATGTTTCTTCTTCTGAGGCTCAAAACTTCCTTCAGCCTTATCCTCACTTGTCTCCCTCTTCTTCTTCTTCTTCTTCTCCTTCAAGACCTCTTCTGGTGATTCGGTTGCTTCAAGAGTAAGTTCCCTCTCGGTGATAAGACCTCAAATCCCAGTACCAGAACCAGAACCCTCTTGGGGTGCATCAGTGGTTGAGCCTTAAGGCTCCTCAGCTATCTGAACACCTTTATTCACTTTTCTTTTCCATTTGCTCTTTCTGATCAGAGCCAAAGGTTTTTCTTGGTTGACTTTTTCTTCCTCCTCAGTTTCCTTTACAGCAGACGTATTTCCAGACATCATCTTTACATTCTCTACTGGATTCCTCTTCCAATTTTGAAACAGCTGTTGGGTCATCTTTCTGTTGGGATTGATGGGAGTACCTTCTGTATCCCCAATCTTGTCACCCAGGGTAGACTGCAGGATTATGCTGATTAATCTCCCATAGAGCATCTTGGCAGAGCTCTTTGTCTTCTTTGGGCTGAGCATCCACTTACCAAACCATTCCATTACCAGAGCCCCACAGTTGAGTTGAATTCCGAAGCAGATGGCTGTCATGAGCTTCAGTTGCTTCTCATTTACAGAGTCGTGACCAGAGCCCTTGCAGCATATGCATTTGCCAACAGTGTCAGCCAGAAATTCATATTTCCAGGAAAACTTTTTCTTCTTGTAGCCCTTGACTTCATCATACTTATTGTGGTGCATCTTCTGTAGACCTTCATGGAAATCAATGACATCCATTGACGGAAGACCATTTTATTTAAACCCTAGGGCCAGGTTTATGCTTTCAGCATTGAGTCAAATATGTACGCCCTTGACTTTGGTAGTGATGACGTGGCCTTCAAAGACCCCATTGCAGTAAAACTTCTTCACCAGCTTCGGGTAAATCCTTGTGCTGATGCCTAGAGCTTCTTTGAGGCCAACTCTCTTCAGAAAAGATAGAATTTTGTGGAACTGAGGGTCAGTAGTCTTGAACTCATCAAAGCATAGCTGGTAACCAGAAACAACGTTGGAAGCAGCCATTGATTCTATTGATTTATCCTGGGACGAACAAACTTAGCTTAGCATTTTGAAGCTTAGGGTTTCTTTTGAGAGAGAGAGAGAGAGATAGATAGATAAACTGTTGAAATTCAAAGGTGAACTAACAAAAAGCAATTCAAAATGTATTTGTAACTTCCCTCCATATGATTTGCAGAGTGGGGCACGTGTCGAGTTCTGCAGGGCTCCATGATTTTAAGTCATATGGAAAGTAAGATTCTGCCCTTAGTTCCCCCTGAGCTAGAGAGTTCTCTTGAGAGGACTACGATTTCCGAGAACCACTCCATGATTATTGAGTTCCATGCTTAGCTAGCTTCTTGACCATTGACTCTACGGTTTTTTGTGATGCATCCTGGAATAGCATCCCTTCTGGGTTAAGGTTGCTCAGGAAGGGCCAACCTCTTAGTCTGACACTAAGGGTCGATTTATCCCTGAGGCGCTTATTAGAAGGGTTTCTTAGACTTGGAAATGTTGTCATCACAGTGAGCTTTTCTACCATGTCGAGATCACTCCACAATCGTGGTTTCTCTTAGTCATCTCTACGATTTTGACTTAGCCTTTCTATCTGCATGATTAGCACCAACTAGGGCATAGAATTTATGGTTGTAGATTTAACATACCTAACTCACCTATTAATTTATTAAATCTGGATTCATCTAAGGGTTTTGTAAAAATATCAGCAAGTTGATTTTCAGTAGGGATGTATTGCAAAGATATAGTTCCATTTTGAACATGATCCCTAATAAAGTTATATCTTATCTCTATATGCTTAGTCCTAGAATGCATAACATTTTTATGTGTTATTGCTATGGCATTTATGTTATCACAGTGAACAGGTATAGATTTGAAATCAAACCCATAGTTTGCTAGCTGGTTCTTCATCCATAGGATTTGAGCACAGCAGCTGCCTGCAACAATATATTCAACTTCTGTTGTTGAAGTTGATACTAAGTTTTGTTTCTTGCTGAACCAGGACACTAGTCTATTTCCTAGCAGTTGACAAGTGTCACTGGTACTCTTTCTATCTATTTTGCATCTTGCAAAGTCAACATCTGAATATCCTGTCAGTTCAAAAGAGGACTCCTTGGGATACCAAAGTCCCAAGTAAGGTGTGCCTTTGAGATAACTGAAAATCTTTCTTACAGCAGTTAAGTGTGATTCCTTAGGATTAGCTTGAAATCTAGCACATATACATGTTGCAAACATTATATCTGGTCTACTGGCAGTAAAGTAGAGAATGGAGCCTATCATACCTCTGTATTGAGTAATGCTAATACATTTACCTTTCTCATCTTTGTCAAGCTTGGTTGCTGGAGCAATTGGTATTTTTATGGGAGAGGCTGATTCCATACCATACTTCTTAAGTAAGTCTTTGATGTACTTGGCTTGGTTAATGAAGATACCTTCATCAGTCTGCTTTACTTGCAGTCTAAGGAAGAAATTCAGCTCACCCATCATGCTAATTTTGAACTTGCTCTGCATAAGCTTTGTAAATCTCTTACATAGATTTTCATCAGTAAAACCAAAGATAATATCATCTACATATATTTGAACTAGTAAAACTTTATCTTTGTGCTTCCTAAGAAATAATGTGGTGTCTACTCTACCTCTAGTGAATCATTTTTCAATAAGAAAGTTAGTTAGTATTTCATACCATGCTCTAGGTGCTTGTTTAAGTCCATATAGGCTTTGTCTAGTCTATAGACATAATTCAAGAAAGTTGGATTGATAAAACTTGGAGGCTGCTCCACATATACTTCTTCTTGAAGTTCACCATTCAAAAATACACTCTTGACATCCATCTAGAAGACTTTTAACTTCATGTCGGCAGTAAATGCAAGGAACATTCTGATAGCTTCAAGTCTGGCAACAGGTGAAAAGGTCTCATCGTAGTCAATGTCTTCTTCTAGAGAATAACCTTTAGACACCAGTCTTGCTTTGTTCCTTGTGATCACCCCATCTTCATCCATCTTATTTCTGAAGACCTATTTGGTACCAATGACTGCATGATTCCTTGGTCTAGGAACTAATCTCCAGACTTTGCTTCTTTTAAATTGATTCAGCTTCTCTTGCATGGCTTCTTTCTAGCTTGAATCTTCCATTGCATCTTCTATCTTCTTGGGTTCTATTTGAGACAGAAAGCTCAAATAGAAACACTCATTCTAAGTTGTAGACCTTGTCCTGATCTTGGCAGTTGGATCTCTAATGATCAGGTCTTGAGTGTGATCTCTTGCCCATCTGTTCCCTGTTGGAACATCTGTTCTGGTGCCTTCTTGTCTGGACTCTTCAAGATTAACTTCTGGTTCTTATTGTAGAGGGTCGTCGTCTGGTGCATCTTTCTCCACTATTTCTTCTTCAGCCTCGACGATTCCACCTTCTTAGGCTGTGATTGTGGTGTTGGGCTTGACCACCTTAATTGTGGTGTCTGGATCGTCGGTCGCAGTGACTTGTGGTGCAGACTTGTCTGAGTCTGTTTCATCAAAGATAATGTGGATCGAGACTTCAACACTTAGCGTCTTCTTGTTGAACACTCTATTGGCCTTGCTGTCTATGGCATATCCAAGAAAGATTTCTTCATCTGACTTGGGTTGGAACTTAGTCAGATATTGCTTTCCATTGTTGAGAATATAGCATGCATAGCCGAATACATAGAAATAACTGACATTGGGCTTTCTTCCTCTCCACAGCTCGTAGGGAGTCTTTTTCAACATAGAGTGAACAATAGACCTGTTCTGAGTGTAGCACGCAGTGTTGATGGCTTCTGCCCAGAAGTATTCAGGCAGATGAGTTGCTGCTAGTAGAGTTCTTCCTGCTTCGATCAGCGTTCTGTTCTTCCTTTCAGCTACTCCATTTTGCTGTGGAGTTCGTGGGGCTGAGAAGTTGTGGCTGATGCCATTGTCTGCACAGAACTGATCCATTTCTGAGAAGTCAAACTCTCTACCATGATCACTTCCTATGGCCTTGATCGTCTCTCTTTTTTCATTCATTACCAGCTTAAACATCTTGATCAGTTGTGAGTTTGTTTCATCTTTAGATTTAAGAAAGAACACCCATGTGAATCTGGTGTAGTCATCCACTACGACTAGTGAGTATCTCTTCCCTCCGAGGCTCACAGTTGGAATTGGCCTGAAAAGATCTATATGAAGTAACTGAAGGGGCCTATCAATTGAGTTGACTGCTTTGCCTTTGAATGAGCTCCTTGTTTGCTTTCCAAGCTGGCAGGCGTTGCATGTCCTTTCTTTGATGAAGCAGAACTTGGGTAAACCTGCTACAAGATCTTTGGAGGACAGTTTTGACATGTTCTTGAAGTTGATATGGGATAACCTCCTATGCCAAAGCCAGCTTATTTCTTCAGAAGCTTTAGCAAGAAAGCATACTATCTCATCAGAAGTTAGTTGATCCAAATTAACAATGTAGACATTTCCTTCTCTGGTTTTGGTCAGCTTAATAGAGGAGGTCTCCAGATCTCTGACTTAACATTGATTATTGAGAAAAGTGACTTGATGGCCTTTGTCACAGAGTTGACTGATGCTCAGAAGATTGTGCTTTAGTCCACCCACATATGCCACTTTGCTGAAGGACACAACACCATTCCCAGCTGAGCCATATCCTTTTTTCTTGCCAGAGCCGTTATCTCCAAATATAACTGTTGGTTCCTCCTTCTTTATGAAGTTAGACATGAGGGATATGATAGTAGTGTGCATACAAGCCAATCATGTATCTTGTATGATAGTAGTACAAATGATCCTTGGACTTGAGATCATCATAGTATCTTGTATGTAACAAATTATACTTTGACTTATTCCTTAAGAACTTTTAAGGCATATATAGGGTATGCTTGGGTATAATGAGTTACATATGGAGATAATGAATGATCAATAAAGAATCTACCACCTCTAGTAAAAGAGGAGATATGTCCTATGTGATTCGTTAAATGACAATCCAGGAATCCTTGGCCAAGGTGGAATGAAATTAGAAAGAGGTTTTTAATTTGCATTAATCGGAGTTGTGCATTTTCTAATCGAAATACATATAATTAAATAAAATAAGACTTGACAGTAAATTCATATCTTATATTTAATTAGGACATTGTATGGTGGAAGGATTGAATTGTATGGTAACTATTTACTCACAGGTTCTTTTATGATTAATGTTGAAATCTATATTATCTGGAAAGTCGTTGATCGCTAGGGAGGCTTATCCCTATTGTAGAATAAATATTATTTATTTAAATAGATTATTAGTTTAATTTATTTATTTAAATAAGATTAGAATTGTTCTAATTGATTTATTCACAACCGGTTTAATATAGAGAACCTAAAGGGCCACACCATAAAAGGAAGAATAATTATTTAAGAAGGTAATGGCATAATCGTAATAATGCATTAAGTGTAATTAATTTAATATATAGTGATAGAATAAATTAAATAGCTTAATGTTTATTATTTAATATTTTAAAAATATTAAATATAAATTAATAAGAGGAGTCTTATTATTATTATTACAATTATTATTATTTTAATTTCTAAAGGAGTTTAGTAATTAATTTAATATTAGTACTCTCATTTATTTCTAATAAGATTAGGAGACAAATTAATTAAATGAATTTAATTAATTAGTCCCCATGTGGTGGGAAGCCTAAATTAATTAAAAGAGTTTAATTAATTAAAAGAAATCACATGTCTAATAGGATTAGAAGGGTTGACCAATATCTATATAAGAGGAGTCTTATAATAGATATCAGTTGAGGCAATTCCAATTGTTGGAGAATACTCATTTTTTATAGAGGATAGAAAACTCAGCCAACCACCCTCCTTCTTGATAATTCATCTTCCTTGGTGGATCACCTCTAGAGGCCAAACACTTGGGTGGCTAACATTGATCAAAGGAATGAATCTAACCCGAACATTCAAGGAGATCACGAAGAACAAGGAGTTGAACTAGTACCTGTGGAAGCTTCGTTCTACAAGGGTATGATTCCATAACTTCTTATTTATCGTTTTAAATTAATAATTTGCATAAAGGATGATCCGGGTAATGGTTTTGTAGAAATTTTTTTAAACTCTGATATACCATGCTTCCGCTAATTTTTGCAATTTGATTGCGTCACGCTTTCATACAAACCCAACAGTGGCATCAGAGCCAAACCTTTATGCAGTTATTAATTTATTTTTGATTTCATATACATATGGGTATGTATTTAGAATAATTTATTGGGCATAATTTTATTGTATAAAATTAATTTTTTAAGAAAAAAAATGGCGTTTTTTTTTTGGACGAATCACAATTTTTTTTTTGGGCACAAATCTTGAATTCTGCAAAGAAAATGCGTTGTCTCTTTCTTACTCCAAAAAAAAAAGGTGACCCATCAGGAAAGGACTCTTTTAATAAAAGAAGGTGACTTCCTTTTAAAAAATAAACGTGAATTTATATTATATATATAACCTGATTCGTTATATATATATATATATATATATATATATATATTATATTTTAAATAATTTTATAATTAAAATAAAGAGTTTATTTTAATCTTGAAATTGGATTTTATGCAATTTAAAATTGCCCATTAAATGATACTCATATATATAGAATGTTTTAATTCATGAGATGGATATTTATTTATTGATATATATGGTGATATGTATGATAATAAATATGGGTTGATTATGGACTATTGACCAGTATGATTGGATTTTATTTTAGTTGAATGCTTGAATGAATGAGTTTTATTAAATGGGGTCTGCGTACTTCGTCTTCTCTAATTTATTCTTGATGTAAATTCTATATCTCTCCTATGTACTTCCCCTTGACTGCTGATCAAGGTTTCTATTTAAATTTAAAATAGTTTATGTAATAGGATTAGTTAGAATTATTTTGAAGAAATTAGAGACCAAGGAGCAAGGAGCGCGTGAAGACCCATTTGTATGGAGCCTGGAATTTAAATGTAATAGTTATATTTAAATTTAATTCTTGCACTCTTAGGTTTGACCTCTTGGTTCACTTGGTGGCTCTAGTGAACCAAACTAGAATAAAAGTCCATAATCAATCCGGGTAGAATATAGTATTCTATATTGCATGATAAATATTATATATATATTATATTTTATGCAAACATGCTTCGCATGTTTAATAAAATGAAGCGTATTTTATATATATGTGTGCATGCGTGTTAAACAAGATGAGACAAATAATAACAAACTCCTCAAAGAAACAAGATTAAGTCCGAAGCGTTCAAAGATATTTGGAATATCGAACGTCGCCTTCTAGCATGATAAATTAATAGAGTATTAAATATTTAATATGAGCTTGTTGTGCTATCCACAAGGCGAGTATTGAGTATTTAAGATGTTAATTAATCACATTTGATGCTTATCAAGAAAATTGAACGATCTAGTCTTGTTGTGCTATCCACAAGGACGAACATTTTTCTTTTTTGAATTTATGGAAGTGCTAGGCTGGACTTAACTTAAAACATTTTAGTTCGGATGTGCACACACTTGACCATTATGATTTAAGAGGCAAAATAAAAGGAGTTATATGGTGATGTAATTGACAAGAGTTGTCTACCTATTTATTTGTATATCGCTTGTTGTGCTATCCACAAGGTTATATACATTTGAAATGAGATCCTTATTCTCACTAGCAAATCTTTAATTAGATGTTGCCGAACTATATAAGTGAGGGTAATATAGTTTGATAAAAATAGTGGGAGATACCAATTTAAAATAAAGACATAAATTTATTTTGGTATGCAAAATTAATTAAATGAATGTTTGCTAAAATGTTGTCTTTTCACATACAAAAATTTAAAAAATGTCAAAATCACTAATTTCACTGCGTAGCATACTTGATGCTAATAAACTAACCAGACCAAATTATACGGACTGGTTAAGGAATCTGAGAATAGTTCTCACTGCTAGAAAAAATTTCTTATGTTCTAAATTCACCTGTCTCTGGAACTGTTCCAGAATAATCATCTAAGGAAGAAATTGCCACCATTGTAAAGTGGCAAAATGAGGAATCTGTGGCTCAATGCATCATGCTCGCATCCATGAATAACGAGCTTCAGCATTAGCATGAAAACATGGATGCTCTTACTATGTTGTTTCACCTCAAGGAGTTGTATGGTGAACAAAGTAGGACTGCTAAATATAAGATATCTAAGGAGCTCTTTCAATCTCGGATGACCAAGGGTAAGGTGAACATAAAGGAACAAAAGAAACCTGAACTAGCTAGCAAAGGAATGTGCTTCCATTGCAATGAGCCGGGTCATTGGAAGAGGAACTGCAAGAAGTTTCTGGCAGAGAAGAAGCTTGGAGAAGTTTCGACTTTCAATCAAGGTTTGTTCATGATTGAAATTAATTTTTCAGAAAGTCAAAATTCTACTTGGGTATAGGATACCGGCTGTGGTTCTCACAAATGTAATACTGTGAAGGGACTGGTCAGAAGTAGAAAACTAAACAAGGATGAGGTTGTCCTACGAGTGGGAAATGAAGCAAAGGTTGCTGCATTAGCTGTAGGCACTTATTGTTTAACACAGCCTACGTGCAAGTCCATTTATTTAAATAATTGTTATTTTGTTCCGAATATCATCAGAAACATTATTTCAAATTCTGTATTAGATATGGATGGATTTAAAATTATAATAAAGAACAACAGTTGTTCAATTTATAAAAATAATGTTTTATATGGTATTGAAAATTTGCGAAATGGACTTTATATACTTGACTTGCATGAAAATATACTTCAAATAGAACAAACTAAGAAAAGGAAAAGAGATGATATTAATTATACCTATATGTGGCACTGTAGACTCGATCATATCAATGAAACGAGATTATCCAAGTTGCATAAGGATGGGCTCTTAGAGCTATCTGATTATGAATCATATTCAACTTGTGAATCTTGTCTCATGGGTAAATCTCTTTTTAGTGGAAAAGGAGAAGGAGTTACAGAGTTGTTAGCGTTGGTTCACACAAACGTTTGTGGACCTATAACAACGATTGCACGGGGTGGGTATTCTTATTTTATTACTTTCACTGATGATCACTCAAGATTTGGATATGTGTACTCAATGAAATACAAATCAAAATCATTTGAAAAGTTCAAAGAGTTCAGAAGTGAAGTAGAGAAACAAACGAAAAAGAGTATTAAGACTCTTCGATCAGATCGAGGTGGAGAATACTTAAGCGGTGAGTTTCTCAATTGTCTCAAAGAAAATGGTATAATCTCACAATGGACTCCACCAGGTACACCACAGTTAAATGGAGTATCTGAAAGGAGAAATCAAATATTATTGGATATGGTTCGATCCATGATGAGTTTTACCGATCTTCTAATTTCATTCTGGGGTCATGCCCTAGAAACGGCTCATATCTACTAAATAAGGTCCCCTCGAAATCCGTCCCCAAGACTCCATATGAGATGTGGAAGGGGAGGAAACCAAATCTTAAGCATGTTAAGACTTGGGGTTGTCCAGCTTATGTCAAAAATTTTGAACATGATAAGCTACAAACTAAATCCGAAAAGTGTAGATTTGGGGGAATACCCTAAAGAAACTGTAGGGTATTATTTCTATCATCCAACTGATCAAAAGGTGTTTGTTGCGAAACATGCTGCCTTCTTAGAAAAGGAGTTTATCCATAAAGGGGTCAGTGGGAGTAAGATATATCTTGAAGAAGTTCAAGAACCACAAATTATCACGGATCAAAGTCAGGTACCTGACCAAGTAGAAGAACCTACTATACCACACCCTGTTCGTAAATCTGGGAGAGTACCGAAGATACCTGAGAGGTATGGATTCGTTATAGAGAATGACGATGAGGTACACATCATGAATGATGATGATCCATTGAATTACGAACAGGCTATGAGTAATAAAGACTCAGGGAAATGGCTGGAAGCCATGAAATCCGAAATGGACTCCATGTATGAAAACAAAGTATGGACTTTGGTTTCACCACCTGAAGGCATTAAGCCTATTGGGTGTAAATGGGTCTTTAAAAGAAAGACTGGAGCGGACGGCAAGGTAGAGACCTATAAGGCCCGACTGGTTGCAAAAGGTTTCAAACAAAGACAAGGAGTTGACTATGATGAAACCTTTTCACCAGTAGCTATACTCAAGTCCATTCGGATTTTGCTTGCGATTGCAGCTTATAACGACTATGAGATCTGGCAGATGGACGTGAAAACGGCCTTCCTCAATGGGAAACTTGAGGAGGATGTGTATATGACACAGCTAGAGGGATTTGTTTCAAAGGTTGGAACAAATCAAGTCTGTAAGCTGCAACGATCCATTTATGGATTGAAGCAAGCTTCTCGTAGATGGAACATTCGTTTTGATGAGACAATCAAAGAGTTTGATTTTATCAAAAACGACGATGAACCATGTGTGTACAAGAAGGTTAGTGGGAGCACAATTTCATTCCTTGTATTATATGTTGATGATATATTACTGATAGGGAATGACATTCCTATGCTACAATCGATTAAAATCTGGTTATCTAAACACTTCTCCATGAAGGACTTGGGAGAAGCATCCTATATTTTGGGGATAAAGATCTATAGAGATAGATCTAAAAGGATGCTTGGTTTATCCCAAGGAACGTACATTGATGCAATGCTAAAGAGGTTTAGCATGGAAGATTCCAAAAGAGGTCTCATGCCGATGAGCCATGGAATACATCTCTCCAAGAAACAGGCCTCAAAGACACCTGAGGAGAGAGACCGTATGAGTAAGATCCCTTATGCTTCTGCAATAGGATCTATCATGTACGGTATGATATGTACTAGTCCAGATGTTGCTCATGCACTTAGTGTAACGAGCAGATACTAGTCGAATCCAGGAGAAGAGCACTGGAAGGTAGTGAAGAATATCCTAAAATACTTGAGAAGGACTAAGGATATTTTTCTTGTCTACGGTGGGTCTGAATTAAAACTCGATGGTTTCACATACTCAAGTTTTCAAACAGACCAAGATGACATTAAATCTATTTCGGGGTATGTTTTTACCTTGAACGGAGGCGCAGTGAGTTGGAAGAGTTCCAAGCAGCAAATAGTTGCTGATTCAGTGACAGAGGCAGAGTATATAGCTGCAAGTGAAGTTGCAAAGGAAGCTGTTTGGATGAAGAAGTTCATAACTGAACTTGGTGTGGTTCCTAGCATTGGAGAAGCAGTTCCCGTTTACTGTGACAACACAGGAGCAGTTGCACAGGCTAAGGAACCGAGGTCTCATCAGAAATCTAAACACGTGTTGCGGCGATTTCACTTGATCAGGGAGATCATTGAAAGAGGAGACGTCACCTTGGAGCGTGTAGACTCTCAAGACAACATTGCAGATCAATTTACTAAAGCTTTAACACAACGGCAGTTTGATCGTCACTTAGAGAAGATGGGTATGAGATACCATGGCGATTGGCTTTAATGCAAGTGGGAGATTGATAGTAGTGTGCATACAAGCCAATCATGTATGATGATAAAGCACATACTTTGTAAACAATCTTATTTATTTATTAATAAAATATTCATTTATTAAAGGCATTTAATTATCTACATGGTGCTGTTTTTATAATATGTAAATAACCCATAGTTTTAAGCAATGCTTTTAAAATCATGATGTTGATCATGCTAATGAGATCTAAATTCTTAGAAAGCTTTAAAACTAAAATAGTTCTCAATCGTGGGATTACTAAAAAGGGGATTAGTAAATCCGGATAGATTGGTATATATGTTGCTTGCTCATTGGATGAGGATGATTGATCTCATGATCATTTGTGTAAAGACACTAAAGCAAGTATGTAGGTGCTTATTGGAGAATAAGTTCACTGAACGTGACTCGCTATGGAATACCTAATGGAGTTTTACTCGCCTGTCAATAGGAATTCCTAATGTGAAAGTAGTACAAGTGATCCTTGGACTTGAGATCATCATAGTATCTTGTATGTAACAAATTATACTTTGACTTATTCCTTAAGACCTTTTAAGGCATATATAGGGTATGCTTGGGTATAATGAGTTACATATGGAGATAATGAATGATCAATAAAGAATCTACCACCTCTAGTAAAAGAGGAGATATGTCCTATGTGATTCGTTAAATGACAATCCAGGAATCCTTGGCCAAGGTGGAATGAAATTAGAAAGAGGTTTTTAATTTGCATTAATCGGAGTTGTGCATTTTCTAATCGAAATACATATAATTAAATAAAATAAGACTTGACAGTAAATTCATGTCTTATATTTAATTGGGACATTGTATGGTGGAAGGATTGAATTGCATGGTAACTATTTACTCACAGGTTCTTTTATGATTAATGTTGAAATCTATATTATCTGGAAAGTCGTTGATCGCTAGGGAGGCTTATCCCTATTGTAGAATAAATATTATTTATTTAAATAGATTATTAGTTTAATTTATTTATTTAAATAAGATTAGAATTGTTCTAATTGATTTATTCACATCTGGTTTAATATAGAGAACCTAAAGGGTCACACCATAAAAGGAAGAATAATTATTTAAGAAGGTAATGGCATAATCGTAATAGTGCATTAAGTGTAATTAATTTAATCTATAGTGATAGAATAAATTAAATAGCTTAATGTTTATTATTTAATATTTTGGAAATATTAAATATAAATTAATAAGAGGAGTCTTATTAATATTATTACAATTATTATTATTTTAATTTCTAAAGGAGTTTAGTAATTAATTTAATATTAGTACTCTCATTTATTCCTAATAAGATTAGGAGGCAAATTAATTAAATAAATTTAATTAATTATTCCCCATGTGGTGGGAAACCTAAATTAATTAAAAGAGTTTAATTAATTAAAAGAAATCCCATGTCTAATAGGATTAGAAGGGTTGACCAATATCTATATAAGAGGAGTCTTATAATAGATATCAGTTGAGGCAATTCCAATTGTTGGAGAGTACTCCTTTTCTATAGAGGATAGAAAACTCAGCCAACCACCCTCCTTCTTGATAATTCATCTTCCTTGGTGGATCACCTCTAGAGGCCAAACACTTGGGTGGCTAACGTTGATCAAAGGAATGAATCTAATCCGGAAATTCAAGGAGATCACGAAGAACAAGGAGTTGAACTAGTACCTGTGGAAGCTTCGTTCTACAAGGGTATGATTCCATAACTTCTTATTTATCGTTTTAAATTAATAATTTGCATAAAGGATGATCCGGGTAATGGTTTTGTAGAAATTTTTTTAAACTCTGATATACCATGCTTCTGCTAATTTTTGCAATTTGATTGCGTCACGATTTCGTACAAACCCAACAGGATATGTTCCCAGTCATGTGACGAGAGCACCCACTATCCAGATACCATGTTGTGATCGTGGGGCTCAGTTTCTGCAGACAGGTTAAGCTTTTATGTTAGTACCCAGACTTGCATGGGTCTTACGATGTTAGTACCATTTGGAACCCAAATCTGCTTGACTTTGGGCCTATCATGCAAAGATTTATAATAGCATATTGCAGCCTTATGACCATTTCTACCATATATAAAGCATCTAATATAATGCATGCTTATGTGTGTGTGTGGATTCTTTCTCCATTTGGACTTTTGTGGATACTTGGTGGCCTTACCCTTATATTGATTCTTCTTTTTCCATGCAGCCTTGTAATTCAAGGTTTGTGATGAGTGAATCTCAACTCCACGATTCCTTCTAGGTTGGTTCATGGAGTCAGTTTTGCTTGACTCCACGATCCTTCGAGGTTGGACAGTGGTGACTGAGTTATTCTTCTCCTTTCTGAACCCCAGGCCAGCATGGGATCCGTTGTGCCTAGGGACATGGCTTGGATAAGAAGAGCAAGGGTCCATAGGTTCTTCCGTTTGTGTGGATTTCACAAATATAGTGCTTCTATTGAAATTAGAAGCACTACTATTGTTAGTATTCTTTATCTTTTCCACACTTGGTTCTGGGTAGATTCCCTAAAGCCTAAACCTGTTTTGTCAGTTGCACTTCTCTGACTAGAGATCAGGGAGTCCATGGATGAGGAAAACCTATTCCACATTGAGATAGTCTTTTCTAGTTCCTCAATCTTAGAGACTAGTTTTGACTCTCTTTGAGTGCTTAGTTCATTGGTCTGTCTTAAGAGTTTATTCTCAGATTCAAGTTTAGAGAGAGAGGCAGAACTGAGTAGAGTTGTTTCCAGTTCTCTTTAGACTTTCTCTTTCTCCTTTTGAAGACCAGAATAATCCTTAGACAGAACTCTAAACCATTTCATATATTGATGCAGATCAGATGTTATGTTATGTAGTGCAGTTCTTAGATCATCAATATCTACATCAAGAGAGTTAAAGTCAAATATCTCATCTATGCTTACCTCATAATGGTCAGTTCTTTTCTTGTTGTTTGCATCTTTGGCCATCAGACACAGGTTGGCTGCTTGAGGTTCTTCATCAACTTCAGACTCATCATTGGTGTCGTTGTCTAATTAACTCCATGAACTTCCAGCTACTAGACATTTGTCTTTCTTCTAATGCTTTTTGTAGCCTTTGAACTCCTTCTTTGGATTCGTCTTTCTTTTCTGCTCTTCTCTGATAGGTTTGTTGCAGTTTGCGATGAAGTGGCCATGCTTCTTGTAGTTGTATCCTAAGTCATTGATCTGCTCTTGATTGTTGTTGTTGTTGAATCTCTTAGGTCTGCCGCTTCTTCCTTTACGCATGAACCTTCTGAGTCTTTTGACCGGCATTATAATATCTTCATCATCATCTTCCTTAGAGGCAGATTCATTTTCATCATGATCTTTGGAGATTTCTTTTTTTGCCTTGATAGCAACTCATTTATCCTTCTTTTTTCCTTCAGATAGAGTCTCTGCTCGTTGAGTCAACTCTAGTTCGTAGGTAAGAAGGTTGCCATAAAGTTGTTGGACAGTCATTTCTTACAGGTTCTTTAATTCTTTGATTACAGTGGTTTTGGCATCCCACTTGCTTGGTAAGGACCTCATGAACTTGATGATAAGATCTTTGTTGGGATAGATCTTTCCAAAAGCTTGAAGAGAGTTGAGCAGCAAATTGAATCTCTCATAAGTGGAAGTGACGTTTCTCCTAGAACATGGGTAAACATCTCATATTGTTGAGTTAGTAGAGATTTCTAGTTTTCTCTGACTTCTTCAGTTCCTTTATGCATGATGAGCAATGCTTCCCAGACTTCTTTGACAGTCTTGCAGTTAGCCACATTCTCGAACAAATTATCCTCTAAAGACTGGAACAGAATGTTCTTAGCCTTTTTGTCTAGCTGGACATCTTTCTTCTCGTTGTCAGTCCATTCTGCTTTGACCTTGATCATAACTCTGTTTGGATCTTCTGGAGTTGGTGCAAGCTTTGTTGGAATATAGGGCCCATTCAGAACGGTTTCAAATAGATCATCATCTATTGAATCCATATAAGCTTGCATACGAACTTTCCAGTTGGCAAATTTGTCTCTGTTGCACATTAGTGGCTTGCTACCTCCACCGGTCTTGGTCTCACTTATCAGATGTGCCATTGGATCTACTCAAGATTTGTAGGCTAGTTGAGAGAACCAGCTCTGATACAAATTGTTAGTTCCCAAAGGCATAATAGTTATCTAGAAGGGGGTTGAATAGATATTTTAAAACTTTTTCTTTTTCAAAATACTTGTCAGTATTGATTAAACTGATTGCAGCGGAATATATGTTTGTTCCCCTTAAGATTAATTCAATAATGGTTTGATAAGCAGTTATGATAGTTATAGTATATATAGCAGTTATTGCAGTTAATAAGACACAATGATTTTAAGTTGTTCAGAGCACTCAAGGCTCCTAGTCCACTCTTCTACTCCACGAGTAGGAAATCCGCTAAGGATGTCTTTACAACTTTGAATCACTAAGATTCCTTCAAGATCAACAATCTTGGAACTGCTTTAGTTCACTTAGAACTCTTTAAGTCCAGCAGACTTGGTACACTTAGTTTGAGAGTGGTTTTCTAGGGTGTGCTACTCAGATGCTATTAAGCATCAATTCTGAATAACTGAGTAGCGAAGCAAGTTTATCTCTTAGGATCGTAGTGTTTGGACGTTGAGAGTTCTTGAGCTTTTTTGGTCTTTGCTTGCTTAATCTGAATCCTTGTCTGATTTGCTTATGAAGAAGCCTTTGAATTATTTCCGTTGAAGGCATCTGTTGTAGTATTAAATGCTTCAGACGTTTCTGAGCACAAATGTTGACTTCCTTCAAATCTGTTGTCCAGCCGTCTGGCCCACTGACACAGCAGACTGCTTTCTCACCTAACACCTGAAAAGGTGTTTTCAGCAGGTATGCAGTCCTTTCCTTAGCTTATTCAATATGCTTCTTCGATGCATACTAAGGATGAATGTTGGATCATTGGAACTATCAAATTGTCTACGTCTATAAGCCTTTCTTCATTTCATACTCTTCCTTCTTCATCAGATAGACAAACTTTGATGTTGACTGAAGGGTCACCACGATCATCGTATTTGTACCATGATCGTTGTGCGTTGGCTTGCTCATGCTTGATTCAGCTTAAATCATAGAGAACACTATAATTTCTCTTAAACTCTGATAGAATATGATTTCCTCTTGCTTGACTTGCAGACTCCATGATTCCGAGAGCTGACTGCGATTCTTGACTTGGCTCGGCAGGCACTCGGACCATCTCCACGATTTTGAGTGTGGCTTCCAAGATAGACTATGATTCTTGAACACTTTCATTTAAGCTTCATGATTCTGCCTTGGCTACTGCAGACTTCTAACTGGCTTGGCAGACTACGATTCTGTCAAGGCCTAACATTTACATCTCAAAATAAATCAACCTAACAGCTTTGATCTTTCTTCTAGACATTCATTTACAGAATGATAAACATTAAAGCACAGATCAGCCTAACAATTTTGATCTATCATCTAAGTCCTTGTACATATGTTCCTTGAAGGACTTTACACATAAGCATATATATTTACTTTCAACATCAAATTTGAATATGCAATTCCCAACACAGTTGATTAAGATCTAGTTGTCTAAACATTCCTCCATGAATGATTTAGGTAGAACATCCTACATTTGGGGATATAAATCTGTATAGATAGATTTAAAAGGATGTTCGACTTAACCCAAGGAACGTATATTCATTAGATGCTAAAGGCGTTTAGCATGGAAAACTCCAAAAGGGGTCTTATGTTGATGAGTCAAAGAGTGTATCTCTCTAAAATTGTCCTCAATAAAAGAGAGATCGCATGAGTTACTATCATATATGCAATGAAATATACGAGACTTGATGTTGATCAGTCATATTCTGGAGAAGATCACTGTAAGACATTGATAAACATCTTAAAGTACTTAACTGACACTAACGATGTCATCATGACTCATGATGGGTCTGAATTAAACTAGAGGACTAAACATACTCTAGTTTTCAGACTGACCAAGAAAACAGCAAATCCACATTAGGTAAAGTCGTTACCTTGAAAGCTGGTGCAGTGAATTGAAAAGGTTCCAAACAGCAAAAGGTTGCTGGTTTAGTGAAAAAGATAAAGTATATAACTGTAAGTGAAGCTGCAAGTTGATGTTTCGGATGAAAAGTTCATTATAGAACTAGGAATAGTTCCTAAGTCTCATTTTGAATCTAAACATGTGTTGCGGTGATAAGTAGGTTTTATACCTACTTATTGTCTATCAACTTACTATAACTATAGCTTATTATCACATGTTTTAGTTTCTTTTTATGCTTTTTATCTTTATTTTGTAGATTGCATAGTGGAAACTATCTCGGTGGCATCGTGGGTGGAATGGACAGGAAACCGGCATGATGGCGAGCAAATGGCATATGGTTGAGTGCATAGGAGGTTAACATATGAATTAGCATAAGGAGACGAGTGAAGATGGCAGCAGAAAGTGTTGGGTATGTAATGCATACATGCAATCAGATTACATAAATAAGGGCGGAAGCGCGGTAATTAAGGTTTTCAAATTTTATACAAACCCATGCCATGATCATACTTTGTGCTCAATTATCAATAACAGAAAAGTAGGAAGATCAGAATCATACCCTTGTAGAATCAAGCTTCCACAGGTGCGAGTTCTACTTTTTGCTCTCCTTTGATCTCCTTGAATTTCCTGTAGTGGCTCCTTTCTTTGATCAACGTTAGCTACCCAAGTGTTTGGCCTCTAGAGGTGATCCACCAAGGAAGAGAAAGAATTCAGGAAGATGGCTGGTTGGCTAAACCCTTTTTCTATTCTCTGTAGAAAATATGGTGTACTCCCAACTATTGGAATTCACGTACCTTGTATCTGATATAAGTCTCTCTTCTATAGATATTAGGTTAAACCTACTAATCTAATTAGAATTAGGTTTTATTTAATTAATTAATTAAACTCTTTTAATTAATTTTGCTTCCCAACATATTGGAATTAATTAATTAAACACTTTAATTAATTTGCCTCCTAATCTCATTAAGAACGAGTGAGAGTACTTATATTAAATTAATTCCTAAACTCCTTTAGAATTAAAATAATAATAATAATAATAATATTAATAAGACTCCTCTTATTAATTTATATTTAATATTTCTAAAATATTAAATAATACACATTTAGCTATTTAATTTATTCTATCACCATAGATTAAATTAATTACACTTAATGCATTATTACGATTATGCCATTTTCTTCTTAAATAATTCTTCTTCCTTTTATGGTGTGACCCTTTAGGTTCTCCATATTAAACCGGTTGTGAATAAATCAATTAGAACATTTCTAATCTTATTTAAATAAATAAATTAAACTAATAATCTATTTAAATAAATAACATTTATTCTACAATAGGGATAAGCCTCCCTAGCGATCAACGACTTTCCAGATAATATAGATTTCAACATTAATCTTAAAAGAACCTGTGAGTTAATAGTTACCGTACAATCCAATCCTTCCACCATACAATGTCCTAATTAAATATAAGTCATGGATTTACTGTCAAGTCTTATTTTATTAAATTATATGTATTTCGATTAGAAAATGCACAACTCCATATAATGCAAATTAGAAACTCCTTTCTAATTTCATTCCACCTTGGCCAAGGATTCCTGGGTTGTCATTTAACGAATCACATAGGACAAATCTCCTCTTTTACTAGAGGTGGTAGATTCTTTATTGATCATTTATTATCTCTATATGTAACTCATTATACCCAAGCGTACCTTTTTATATACCCTAAAGGGCCTTAAAGAATAAGCCAAAGTATAATTCATTACATACAAGATATTATGATTATCTCAAGTCCAAGGATCACTTGTGCTACTATCCCATTAAGAATTCCTATTGACAGGCGAGTAAAACTCCATTAGGTATTCCATAGCGAGTCACGTTCAGTGAACTTATTCTCCAATAAGCACCTACATACTTGTTTTAGTGTCTCCACACAAATGATCATGAGATCAATCATCTTCATCCAATGAGCAAGCAACATATGTACCAATATATTGGGATCTACTAATCCCTTTTTTAGTAATCTCACGATTGGAAACTATTTTAGTTTTAAGCTTTCTAAGAATTTAAATCTCATTAGCATGATCATCATCATGATTCTAAAAGCATTGCTTAAAACTATGAGTTGTTTACATATTATAAAAATAGCACCATGTAGATAATTAAATGCCTTTAATGAATACTTTTATTAATAAATAAATAAAATTATTTACAAAGTATGTGCTTTATCAACATACATGATTGGCTTGTATGCACACTACTATCAATCTCCCACTTACAATAAAGCAAATCGCCATGGTATCTCGTACCCATCTTCTCTAAGTGATGATCAAACTGCTGTTGTGTTAAAGCTTTAGTAAATGGATCTGCAATGTTGTCTTGAGAGTCTACACGCTCCTCTTTCAATGATTTCTTTAATCAAAGTGCCGCAACACATGTTTAGATTCAAGACGAGACATAGGAACTATTCCTAGTTCTGTAATAAACTTTTCATCCGAAACATCAACTTACAGCTTCACTTACAATTATATACTTTGTCTTTGTCACTAAACCAACAACATTTTGCTGTTTGGAACCTTTCCAATTCACTGCACCACTGTAGACACTCAAAATTTTCCTTACCCCAATACGAACACTATGGGAGGACAAAACCGTTAATCAAGCCAACCCTGTACCTATACCAGGCTTCCAATCTAAATCCGATCCCCAATATTGGTAAACCTGAATCCGATCCCCCAATGACGGTAAACCCAAATCCGATCCCCAATATCGATACTCCAGTCAAATTCGATCATAAATATCAGTACTCCACCCAAATCTGATCACCAATATCGGTACTCTAGTCAAGATCGATCTCCAATCGGACCATCTATCTAGCTCCGATCTCCAATCGGACCGTCCATCCAGCTTCGATCTCCTATCGGATCATCTATCCAGCTCCGATCTCCAATCAGACCATCTATCCAGCTCTGATTGTCAATCAGACCCTCAATCCAGCTTCGATCTCCAATCGGACCTGTCTATCCAGCTCCGATCTCTAATCGGACAGTCAATCCAGCTTCGATCTCCAAACGGATCATCTATCCAGCTCCGATCACCAATCGGACGGTCAATCCATCTCCGATCTCCAATCGGAGCATCTATTCAGCTCTGATCTCCAATCGGGCAGTCTATCCAGCTTCGATCTCCAATCGAACTGTCTATCCAGCTCCGTTCTCTAATCGGACTGTCAATCCAGCTCCGATCTCCAATCGAATCATCTATCCAGCTCCGATCTCCAATCGAACCGTCAATCCATCTCCGATCTCCAATCCGACCATCTATCTAGCTCTAATCTCCAATCAGACCATCTATCCAGCTCCGATCTCTAATCAGACTGTCAATCCAGCTCTAATCTCCAATCGGACCATCAATCCAGCTTTGATCTCCAATCGGATCATCTATCCAGCTCTGATCTCCAATCGAATCTCCAATCGGACCGTGAATCCATCTCCGATCTCCAATCAGACCATCTATCCAGCTCAGATCTCCAGTCGGACCGTTAATCCAGCTTCGATCTCCAATCGGACCGTAAATCCAGCTCTGATCTCCAATCGAATCATCTATCCAGCTCCGATCTCTAATCGGACCGTCAATCCATCTCTGATCTCCAATCGGATCATCTATCCAGCTTCGATCTCCAATCGGACCCTCAATCCAGCTCTGATCTCTAATCAGACCATTTATCCAGCTCTGATCTCCAATCGGACCATCTATCCAGCTCCAATCTCTAATCGGACCGTCTATCTAGCTTTGATTGTCTATCGGACCCTCAATCCAGCTCCGATCTCCAATCGGACCGTCTATCCTTCTCTGATCTCCAATCGAACCATCTATCTAGCTTTAATTGTCAATCAAACCATTAATCCAGCTCTGATCTCCAATTGGACCGTCTATCCAGCTCCGATCTCCAATCGGACTATCTATGCAGTTCCGATTGTCAATTGGACCCTCAATCCCGCTTCGATCTCCAATCAGACCGTCTATCCAGTTTTGATCTCTAATCGGACCGTCAATCCAGTTCTGATCATCAATCGGATCGTCTATCCAGTTCCGATCTTTAATCGGACAGTCTATCCAGCTCTGATCTCCAATCGGACCGTCTATCAAGCTTCGATTGTCAATCGGACCCTCAATCCAGCTCCGATTTCCAATTGAACCGTCTATCCAGCTTCGATCTCCAATCAGACCATCAATCCATCTCCGATCTCCAATCGGATCATCTATCCAGCTCCGATCTCTAATCGGACCATCAATCCAGCTCCGATCTCTAATCGGACCATCTATCCAGCTCTGATCTCCAATCGGACCGTCAATCCAGCTCCGATCGTCAATCGGACAGTCTATCCAGCTCTGATCTCCAATCGGACTGCCTATCCAGTTTCGATCTCCAATCGGACCGTCTTCTCAGACCCATAAAATGTTTTATCCCATGTCATTGCAACACTCTAGGAGAGGGCTTTTTGAAAAGGTATCGCACGCCTCAAAAGTTAAAAATTTTCGACTTCGCCTGCGCGTTATTCAGAGTGCACGTACTTCGAGACAATAGAACCCGGCACTGCGGGCCACCAAGGGAGCCGCACCTCTACTTACAGCAGCAGCAGGTAGAGTGGAGGCTCCCTGGTCTATAAATATGAGGCCACCCCCCCCCCCCTCAATTTTAAGAATCGAGAAACGCAGTGAAGCTCTGGCAGTTCAATTTTTTGACTTTTACACCTCTTTCAAACCCAAATATTTTCACTCTAACACGTAGATATACCCATATACTACCACATATCAGAAAATAACGGATAGATTTGGACGTATAGAGCCTACGATTTGGCAAAAAGCCTGTGTAGCATTCTATTGTAAGTATTTTCATGATCAGAAAGTGAATATTACTTCTTCAAACTTTTATACACTTGCACGTTAAGTTTCATTTTCTAAAAATGCCCGGAACTTAGTTCCGTGGCCGTTTTCGTCAAAATTTAGCACATTTTTGTACAGAAACTGATTTTCTGGCATTTTTACAACTCAGATTGATGATTCGTCAGCTCCAGCAGCTTCAATGCACTAGCACACATGTTTTGGAAATTACGCCGGACTGGGTTATCTTTCCAGTCCGGGTTTGGCCCTTTTTTGTATATATTTAACTGTATATATACTAACATTTCAATTCTATTAAGCCCGGATGTCAAATCCGAGGTAGTTTACCGCTTTTATATATATTTACGCATATATGAGCTATTTTCACCATCACTGGTCCTCGTATCAATCTTGGTTGACTATATTTTTGTCAATATATATATATATATATATATATATATATATTAATTCAGTTCGGGCACCGACGTGAAAACACATCGCCCTTTATACTGTTTTTGCACACTTCGCCATACTGGGTGATCTCCCCAGTCACTGGTTGACTACTTCTCTGCAATTTACATTCCAGTCTGGCCTGGACTATTTTGTGGCCTTTATACTGTCTTTTGTACACTTCGCCATACTAAGTGATCTCTCCAGTCACTGGTTGACTACTTTTTTGTACATTTACATTCCAGTTAGGCCTAGATCATTCTGTGGCCTTTTTACTGCTTTTATATATATATTTATGCATATATAAGAAATCTTCACCATCACTGGTCTTCTTCCCAGTCTTGGTTGACTACGTTTCTATCAATATATATATTTCAATTCTAGTCCGGGCACCGGCGTGAAAACCCATCGCCCTTTATAGCTTTTATATATATTTGTATATATATATATATATATATATATATGTATATTGTGTTACTCGCTTTTTATTCAACTGCTGCTGTAAATATTCATCTTATATGAATTGACACTAATATACCTGCAGGGGGACTAGTTTTATTTAAATCTCGCCAATTTTAGTTTTCAAACGATTCAAAACCTCCAGACTGAACTGGGAAGCTAGAATGGCTGAGATTTCTTTAAATCTAGCTTTCTTTCTAGTTTCAGCTTCAAAAGCAACCTCGCGTCCCTTAGATCGCTATCTAGTGGGAACGAGACGCTTTGGCCGTGCGGACCGAGATTTACTGAATGAATCCTCGGTTCTGGCAATTTTGGGATATTTATATGTTTCTGTACAAATTTGAACTGTGCAGGTTTCGGCTATTCATATGTGAGCCTAGGAATCGTGGGATTCACGATCAAAACGATGGGAATCTGATTCCCACGATGGACAAACTCTGATTTACAAATGTACCCTGCCAATTTTTCTGTAGAAATGTACATGTAAATAGACCTTAAAATGGTTATCCGGATCTAAGGTCTCCAGATAATGAAAAAATATTGATTGTCGTGTCAGCGTCCTTCCGATGGTTTTCGTACCCATGAGGAGACCGACACTTGTATATCCTGTGGTCGAGGAGGCTTCGCAACCCGACAGATCACCATTCACATGCAGCCTTAATGCTATAAAGATAAAATTAGAAGTATCAACAGGCTTCAATTCCTATGTAGCGTAAGGGTTTGATAAACCAGCTCTTAAAACATCATTTTCAAATCAATCAAAAGAAAAGAATTTCAAGAAAATCAAATTAAATGCTTTTGCAAATCAAATCAAAAATGTGACGTCCCCAAAATAGGTCTAATACCCAACCCATTCTAAGTCGCCAAATACACTCAACAAATTCCAAATACAATTTTTTATATCAAACGCTCATGCAAAATACGACCACACAACTGTGAGTGTTAATACAGACATGTAGAAAATATAAACATTCAAACCAAGTCCTCATTATATTTATTATCACACTATTTTACAAAAAATAATGAGGACTTCTACAGCTCTAACTCGGACCATCAATCCATTCCCCGACTAGTACCCGCGATACTCTCATTTCCTGAAGAGAACAATGGAAGAAAAGGGTGAGCTCAACTAGCCCAGTAAAGAATATTATGACTAAGATAATGAAGAATAAATTATCGTTAGTCTTCAATAAATCAGATAAAATATTATGGACAACAAGTTTTAGATCAACAACTGCAGCAGAAATAACAATTCAGTAGAAGAGTTAAGTAGAAAATGATGTCTACTATCTTCTTTGATTTAAAAGTCCATCATCAATATTTTATCCCTGTAACATCAATCAATATACATCTCGAATCAAATATTCATCTTTTGCACTACGGGCCAAAGATATTCATTTGTATCACCAGTTGGTCATGTTCATCTCAACACCTATCCATCTTTGCACTACGGGCCAAAGATATTTATCAGGTAATCATTCATCTTTGCACTATAGGCCAAAGATATTCATCAAGTAATCATTCATCTTTGCATTATAGGCCAAAGATATTCAGTTATATCACCATTTAGGACTGAGAATGATGAAAAATAATACGAATAACGAATTTAGTGAGATAAAGAACAGATATTAGAGAATTTATCCAGAGTTCAAGAATAAAGATCAAAACCTGGATCCAATCAAAGATAATTTGGAATAAAAAAAATATTTTTTTACCGTGAATAGTACCCCATAAATAGTAACTCGTGAATAGTAACTCATGAATAGTAACTCAACATGAAAAGATAAAAATTTCAAAAGAAAGTTCAGACCAATATTCCAGTGAGATGATATTAAATGAAGCGCAAAACTCAAGGAATTTCTGATCATTTCAGAAATTATAGAAGCAATACTTACCGTAGTAAGTTTAGAGTTAGGAATCTGAAATGAAACAATATACGAAACTGCAATTGGACTTTCACCCGTCAGGAGGTAGTCCGCTGAGACAGATTATTTCCATAATTTAATAACAACTGAATACGAAGGATTATTCACCAGGTATGCGGTAGTCCGCGTAGACAGGTTATTCCCACAGAATAATAAAGAATAGAATAATAACAGGATTTCACCATGCATGCTGTAGTCCGCATAGACAGGTTATTCTAACAGAATAATAAAGAATGGAATAACAACTCTTACGAGTATTGAAAGAAAATAACTCTCTTCATGAATACGAAAGAAATAATATCCCTTAACTTAATAAAAATTTAGAGGCTGCACTAGTGTAATAGCAGAATACTCTTCTTTTTTCTCTCTTACTCTCTCTATACTTTCTCTCTCTAAAGCTTTAGTGAATTGGTGAGAAATAATGAAGAAATGAGCTTCTATTTATAGGCTTGGCAGAGTAATGGTAAAATAGTCTTTTTGCCATAATTTATGACATCATCGCTTACATCATCGATCCTATGACATCATTAATCATATGACATCATTGCTTACCTCATCGTTCTGATGACATCATTTCTTGCCTCATCGTTTCGATGACATCATTGCTTACATCATAAGAATTCAAATTCAATTTGTTCTCTTCCACCTCATTTTACTTTTATACCATAAATTTACTATAATAATGTTACCATTCAAATTATAAAAATTATACTATTATATAATCACATCATACTACTATAATATAACATTATAATAATATATTTGAATGAATTATTTTATCAGAAATACCAACTTTCAACAAATGTCACATGCTAAAAATTCCTCCGTTTAAATCCACATTGAATAAATATTTCCTTATCATATATTAATTATTCACAAATAATATTACAGAACTACAATATTGACAACCAGGTCGTTCCCAAGAAAGAGGGGACCTTCCGATAAGGATTTTTCCTTATTGGCGTGCAATTAACTAACCCATTTCCTAGACAGAACTTTCTTAGACATTGCCAATAATGCTGTCTAATAATATTATTCAAATAATATGAATTATTGATTTAATAAAGTGAAATACTGTGCAATGATAATTATTGAATCACTAATATAAAATATCCACGTAGCAATTATTGAATCAATAATATAAAAAATTAAACAGTAATTACCGTAATAATTATTAAGTAGTGACTTCTTACGTAAGAATCAATAATTAGAATTACTGTGCAATACTGTGTGCTACTATGCAACACCGCGTATTTCAACAGTTTTACCGTTATTTTTGTAAAAAGGTTATTTCTGTCGCTTTCTATATCCGACATTCATTCCATTGTGGGGTCCACCAATGACTGCGCCATCGTACGAATATTCTCCGATAAAAAGCATATTCCTCGACCAAACGAATATTCCCCGACACAACGAATATTTTATAACCACTTGCTTACTTTGTAAAATTTGCACATCTCACCCATAACTTATCACATTTATCAAATCAACACCTTACTATTTCCAAAATAATATATAAAGAAAATTAAATCTTTATTCATAAAAGTTGGGGTCTTACAACCTCCCCTCCATATAAAATTTCTTCCTCGAAATTGACGTACGTACCTGGTATGTCGAAAAGGTGAGGATACCTCGCTTTCATTTCCGATTCTAACTCCCAGGTCATTTCCTCAATATCATGGTTCCTCCACAAAACTTTAACTTGAGGTATAATCTTTGAGCATAAGACATGTTCCTTCTTATCCAAGATCTTAACAGGTACCTCCTCGTACATTAAATCTTCTGCTATCTCGTCTAGGTCTAACTCAATAATGTGGTTTGGGTCTTTCACGTATTTGCGTAGAATGGATATGTAAAAAACGTTATGAACACGAGACATGCTTGAAGGTAAAGCGAGTCTATAGGCCATAGTTCCTACTCGATCAAGAATTTTAAATGGACCAATAAATCATAAATCGGTGTCCATAACTTTCTGCAAGGTGACCCTTTGGCACTTGATGCTTTGCCTTGACACGTTTACACGTTAAACACCTCGAGATAAACTCCGTGATTTCTCTCTTCATATTGCTCCACCAAAATGTATGTCAAAGATCACGATACATTTTGGTACTTCCAAGATGGATCGCAAATGGTGTGTTATGTGCCTCCATCATGATTCTATACTTCAAATCAGAATCATTAGGAACACAAAGTCTGGAGTTGACTCAAAGTATTCCTTCGTCATCGATCCTTGCTTCTATAATAGCACATTCTTGCACTTTCTTCTTCATCTTCATCAGCTCCGGGTCTGTAGCTTGAGCAGCTTTAACTTTATCAATTAAAGCTAGTTCTACGCGTATATTTGACATCATCACATGGGTCCCTAGAGTCTTTAACTCTATTTCCATCCTTTGTACGTCATACAAAATAGGCCTTTGTGTTGACAGCATCGCACTCATTCCCGCATACAATCTTCTACTCAACGCGTCAGCTACCACGCTCGCTTTTCCAGGATGGTATTGAATGGTATTTTCGTAATCTTTCAACAGCTCGAGCCAACATCGTTGTTCGTTCTAATGTAAAGAAATATTTGAGGCTTTTGGAGTATATTAGGATGTCATCAATAATGACAACCACGAAATGATCCAAATATTTCTTAAATATTCGGTTCATCATGTCCATGAACGCAACATGGACATTAGTCAATCCAAAAGATATAACTAGAAATTTGTAATGCGCGTATCGAGTTCTAAAGGCATTCTTCGGAATATTCTCAGTTTTAATCTTTAACTGATGATATCCAGAACAAAGATCGATCTTTGAAAAGAATTGTGCACCTTGCAACTAGTCGAACAGGCCATCAATACGAGGTACCGGATACCTATTCTTGATGGTGACATGGTTCAACTCCTAATAGTCAATACAAAGTCGCATACTCCCGTCTTTCTTCTTTACGAATAAAACAGGAGCACCCCAAGGAGATGTACTAGGACGTATAAAATTGATGTCTAACAACTCCTGTAGTTGGACCTTTAACTCCTGAAGTTCAATAGGAGTCATTCGATATGGGGTTTTAGAAATGGGTTTTGTATCGGGTTCAAGGTCAATAAAGAATTCAACTTCACGTTCTGGGGGTAGACCGGAAAGTTCTTCGGAAAATACATCAGAAAACTCATTAACAATAAAAATATCATTCAAATCTGATGTATTCTGATTTAAATCAGTGATATGGGCTAAGAAAGCTTGACATCCGTTTTCAATAAACGAATAGCTTTATGACTTGAAATAACATTAATTGATTTTAGTGGTCTGCTTGTTTGAATGAAAGCTAACAACCTTACAAAACAATCAATTTTGGCATGATGAGTGGTTAACCAGTCGATTAAAAAATCACATTAAATGCAAGTATTTTCAAATATACAAAATCCACAAGTAGAGTGAGGGTGCCAATTTAAATCAAACAAGATTTGTAAACTGTGGATGTATCGAAGGTTTCTCTTAACGGAGTTTCAACAAATAAGTCAAAGTCTAATTTCTCAGGAGTCAATTTCAAACGTTGAGCAAAAGCAGGTGAAATAAAAGAATGGGTAGCACCAGTATCTAATAAGGCATAGACTTCGCAAGAGTTTATGATTAACTTACCCGTAATAATCTCATTCGGGTTCCTCGCGTTTGGGCAGTCACGACAAACGTTCTTCCAGGAACCATCGACTTTGACTTGTCCGGGACAGCCTTTGGAGTCACCATCCTAGCAGGACTTAACTTTGCTATAAAGTACATTCCACCCTCAACTGCTTCGTTGCACTCCTGATCCATGATTTGAATCATTACTCTTCGATCCATATCGAATTGAGGTTGACTTCTCTACACAGGGTAATTTCAAACTCGATGTTGGATTCTCCCAATTGCTGTCCAAAAAGTGAAATCCATATCGCCTATTTTGGCCTTCTTGGATCGGACGTCTCTTTCTAAAATATCAACGCGTCGTGCGGCTTTTACCCATGCATCCTCCATTCTCATTCGTTCAGTTGTTTCTTCTTTCATCAGAATTTTGACAATTGCATTCTCAGATTCCAGCTCTAATATCACATGCTCTGCTAGAGAGAGCTTCTGTTCAAGCCTCCCATATTGAGTAGCGAAATCTTGAATTGTTATATCCCTTTGTTCCACGGCCGCCTGCCGTTCTTCTTGTCCCGTCATCACATTATCCTGGTTGGTGATTAGCGGTGCCTCAATGGTCTCATTCACTCTATTGTTTAGATTTTTAGCTGCTATTCTCAAATACTGCCATAAAACAAGGGTTAATTAAACAAATTAACATATCACATATTAACTCTAGGTTCCGACGGACCAATTAAATACCAAATAAGCTTAGGTAGGACACACTAGTGAAGGTTTTACTCGTCTCTCCCCTCCTAGTTCTATTCCCAGATCTCCGCCAGAGATCATATCCCTAAGCTCTGATACCAACTGTGACGCCCCCAAAATAAGTCCAATACCCAACCCATTCTGAGTCGCCAAATACACTCAACACAATCCAAATACAATTTTTTATATCAAACGGTCATGCAAAATATAACCACACAACTGTGAGTGTCAATACAGACATGTAAAAAATATAAACATTCAAACTAAGTCCTCATTATATTTATTATCACACTATTTTACAAAAAATAGTGAGGACTTCTATAGCTCTGACTCGGACCATCACTCCATTCCCCGACTAGTACCCGCGATATTCTCATTTCCCGAAGAGAACAATGGAAGAAAAGGGTGAGCTCAACTAGCCCAGTAAAGAATATTATGACTAAGATAATGAAGAAAAAATTATCGTTAGTCTTCAACAAATTAGATAAAATATTATGGACAACAAGTTTTAGATCAACAACTGCAGCGGAAATAACAATTCATTAGAAGAGTTAAGTAGAAAATGATGTATACTATCTTCTTTGATTTAAAAGTCCATCATCAATATTTTATCCCTGTAACATCAATCAATATACATCTCGAATCAAATATTTATCTTTTGCACTACGGGCCAAAGATATTCATTTGTATCACCAGTTGGTCATGTTCATCTCAACACATGTCCATCTTTGCACTACGGGCCAAAGATATTTAACAGGTAATCATTCATCTTTGCACTACAGGCCAAAGATATTCATCAAGTAATCATTCATCTTTACATTACAGGCCAAAGATATTCAGTTATATCACCATTTAGGGCTGAGGATGATGAAAAACAATACGAATAACGAATCCAGTGAGATAAAGGACAAATATTAGAGAATTTATCCAAAGTTCAAGAATGAAGATCAAAACCTAGATCCAATCAAAGATGATTTGGAAGAAAAAAAATATTTTTTTACCGTGAATAGTATTTCATGAATAGTAACTCGTGAATAGTAACTCGACATGAAAAGATAAAAATTTCACAAGATAGTTCAGACCAATATTCCAGTGAAATGATATTAGATGAAGCGCAAAACTAAAGGAATTTTTGATCATTTCAGGAATTATAGAAGCAATACTTACCGTAGTAAGTTTAGAGTTAGGAATCTGAAATGAAACAATATACGAAACTGCAATTGGATTTTCACCCGTTAGGCGGTAGTCCGCTCAGACAGAGTATTTCCATAATTTAATAACAACTGAATACGAAGGGTTATTCACCAGGCATGAGGTAGTCCGCGTAGACAGGTTATTCCCACAGAATAATAAAGAATGGAATAACAATAGGATTTTATCATGCATGCGATAGTCCGCATAGACAGGTTATTCCAACAGAATAATAAAGAATGGAATAACAACCCTTATGAGTATTGAAAGAAAATAACTCTCTTCATGGATACGAAAGAAATAATACCCCTTACCTTAATAAAAATTTGGAGACTGCACTAGTGTAATAGCAGAATACTCTTCTTCTTTCTCTTTTACACTCTCTATACTTTCTCTCTCTAAAGTTTTAGTGAATTGGTGAGAAATAATGAAGAAATGAGCTTCTATTTATAGGCTTGGAAGAGTAAGGGTAAAATAGTCTTTTCACCATAATTTATGACATCATCGCTTACATCATCGATCCTATGACATCATTGCTTACCTCATCGTTCCGATGACATCATTGCTTGTCTCATCGTTCCGATGACATCATTATTTACATCATAAGAATTCAAATTCAATTTGTTCTCTTCCATCTCATTTTACTTTTATACTATGAATTTACTATAATAATGTTACCATTCAAATTATAAATTATACTATTATATAATCACATCATACTACTATAATGTAACATTATAATAATATATTTGAATGAATTATTTTATCAGAAATACCAACTTTCAACAAATGTCACATGCTAAAAATTCCTCCTTTTAAATCCACATTGAATAAATATTTCCTTATCATATATTAATTATTCATAAATAATATTACAGAACTACAATATTGACAACCAGGTCGTTCCCAGGAAAGAGGAGGCCTTCCGATAAGGATTTTTTCTTATTGGCACGCAATTAACTAACCCCTTTCCTAGACAGAACTTCTTTAGACATTGTCAATAATATTTTCTAATAATATTATTCAAATAATATGAATTATTGATTTGATAATTTGAAATACTGTGCAATGATAATTATTGAATCACTACTATAAAATATCCACGTAGCAATTATTGAATCAATAATATAAAAAATTAAACAGTAATTACGGTAACAATTTCTGAGTAGTGACTTCTTACGTAAGAATCAATAATTAGAATTACTGTGCAATACTGTGTGCTACTGTGCAACACCGCGTATTACTGGTTTTTAACCACCGGGTATTTCAACAGTTTTAACGGTAAAAGTTTTACCGTTATTTTTGTAAAAAGGTTATTGTTGTCGCTTTCTATATCCGACATTCATTCCGTTGTGGGGTCCACCAATGACTGCGCCGTCGTACGAATATTCTCCGGAAAAAAGAATATTCCTCGACCAAACGAATATTCCCCGACACAACGAATATTTTAAAACCACTTGCTTACTTTGTAAAATTTGCACATCTCCATAACTTATCACATTTATCAAATCAACACCTTACTATTTTCAAAATAATATATAAAGAAAAAGAAATCTTTATTCATAAAAGTTGGGGTCTTACAAAAAACTAATTTTCAAATCAAATCAAACCCTTCGTATATATGTTCAACGAAGCAAAGCACTACTTTCAATCAATCAAATCAATAAGCCCAATTTTCAAATTGCATTCACTCACGCATTCCAGTTTTAAAGGAAAATATTGAAAAGATGCGGTACCGTATTTACACGGGAGTCGTGGGGTGCCTAACACCTTCCCCACACTTAACCAAGCCCCTGAGCTCAAAACATTGTTTTCAAAGATCAAGTTTCGACAGTGTCCAGCAATTGGGCCTCTTTCAAACAAAACTCGGTTGAGTTGGTTCAACCATTTCAAATCTACCAACTGGCGACTCAGTAAAACGTTCAAATCGTCTACATGATACATGTTGGCCTTTTTCCTAAAAAAAATCCTTCAAAAACTTTTTCCTAAATAAAAAGAGTGAGGGTAGAGAGAACTTAGGAGAAGAGATTAAAAGATCCGGGTTGTGACCCGACCCGCGGATTTTTTAAACCAACGTCGACAGATGGCGACTCTGCTGGGGACAGTAGAGGGCTTGGGCCGCTTTCAAATCTTTTCAAATATTTCCGTTTTAAAACTATTGAATGCGTGAAATTCTACGTCTCCACAGTCAATGAATGAGTGAATGCTGCATCTTTACATTGAATGAATGCTTTCCTGATTTTTAGTGCTTCGCACCCATATTTAGTGCTTCACACCCATGCCATCATATGCACTACGGTAAGGCATGATGTATGTGAATGTATGTTACTTGTCCCTCTCACAAGGAGGAAAACCTGGTCGGTGATAAGTAATGTCTCTGGGGATGGCTAAGTCTCTAGGGCTCATGAAAATGCACCACCCAGATTCGCTCCAGTTGAACGATCGGATTAATTTCCCCTCTAGTAGATTGGGATGATTTGGGAACCTTCATGCCAAAATAAAAGCCGCGAGAGTAACCTAGGATAGGTCAGCCTCTGATTAAACAAACCCAAAGGGAAGCTTCTTCATGCCTTCCTCCTTCAATTCCATGTTAAGCCTCCAATTATCAAGGAGCACAATGTAAATATCATAATGAAAGATTTACTTTCCCTGTTAAAATACCATGTCATCCTGCCATCAAAACAACTAACCATGGTTTTGCAGGATCAAATCTAAAAATACACATCATGCATCCTGTCCTTACCTACATCAGGAAATTGACATGCCTACGTTTTGTTGTAGGTAAAAATTGGTCCTGTCACTAGGTCTAAATCTAAAGCACCCAGTCCATCCACGGACATGGCTTCTGGTGCTCAAGCAGAATTCGCCCCGGTATCTCAGGAAGAGTTCGAAGGACTGAAAAAAATAGATAGCCGAGTTAGCCGATTTTCTACGAGAGCAAAGCAAGGCCCTTAGAGGGAAACAATCTCAAGCTCACACAAAACAAGGAGCATCTGGTGGTAATGCTGGCGGTTAAGAGACTGAAAAGGCCGAAACTCATATTCATGGACCACAAAACCAGGTCACGACCAACAAAACCCCTGAAATCACCCCCCTCGTCAAAGAACAGGACACAGGTGACATTAAGAATAAATTATAACAAATGGAGGAAGCTCTCCGATCAATAAAAGGGATTGGGGCATTCGGTAGTGGCAATTACTCCGACCTCTGTATATTCCCCGGGGCTCGTTATCCCGAAAAATTTAAGACTCCTGACTTTGAGAAGTACGATGGAACGGGAGATCCTTACACACACTTAAAAGTATTCATTGGAGAACTCGGATCCTATGCAGATGACGAGAAGCTTCGAATGCAGCTCTTTCAGAAGAGTCTAACCGGAAAGGCGAGAGCATGGTACGCCCGTCTAGACAACTCTAAAATTCACAGTTGGGAAGAACTGGCCCACGCTTTCCTCGGTCAATACAGCTTCCAATATCAGCTGGCTCCAGACAGATACCAAATTACCAAGATCAGGAAGAATAATACTGAATTATTTAGAGAATATGCCCAGCGATGGAGACGGGTCGCAACACAAGTCACCCCAGCCATGACTAAATCTGAAATAGTCATGACCTTCATCGACATCCAAGAAGCGCCTTATTTTGAGAGGGTCCTAGCAGGCATAGGAAAACAATTCTCTAAAATGATCAAACATGGCAAAATGGCAGAAATGGGGCTTAAGTCCATGAAGATAAAGGATCTAACCACCCTCGAAGCTGTCGCTGAGCATATCCAGTCCAGAAATTACGGGAGTAATCCCCAGAGGGTGCATAAAAGGAAAGACAAGGAAGTGTCCTTAGTATTACAAGGATAAAATTCAAGGGGCGAGTCAAACATTATGCCCATTCAAAGGAGGAGTTATACCTCTTTTCAAAATCCAGCACAGCCTTCAAACCCTCCACTTCAAAAAAATATGGAGGTTAGGCTTTGAAGAACCTTCACCCCTCTAGGGGATTCATTCGAGAACGTATTCAAACTTCTGACAGCCCAGAAGAAGATTGTCCAACTTCTTCCACCAACCAACACTAATGGTCGAAATTTCGACCCAAGCAACAAGTGTGCTTATCACTCTAGATCTCCAGGCCATGACACCCAAGATTGTTGGTCTCTTAAGCACAAAATACAAGACTTGATTGATAACGGAGAGATTATGGTCACAAAGCCTGAGCAACCCCATGTGCAGGACAATCCTCTGCCACAGCATAAAGAGGAGAATGTCAACATGATCAGCGCCACAAATGGAGAAGGATCTAATTACCTCCGTTATATGGGAGAATCAACTCAATCCAACAACACCAGCCCAGATAGTTGGGAAGTTTTTAAAAGGCAGTTCCTGATAGAGTAGGAGATCAAATCTATCAAGGAGCAGATCGAGCAGTTAGCAGAACTGGTCGTTTACCAGCATCAATTCACCAGGAATATGGTGAAACAAATCAACCAATCCATTGTTGATCGTCCTCCCACACCAGAGATCACTTCCCCGAGAAGTCAATACCAGTCTAATGAGAATGATCTTTGGGCCAACAGGGTGGCCGAAGAAGAGAATCTCCGAGCATATGGGAAATTCCTATTCCAAAGGAACTTCACCAACCTAAATTAATAAATTAAAGAAATCCTTCAAATGCTAATCAACGAAGGAATGGTTGCAGACTTGTTACCTCCATTGAATCCTCGAGCCAGAACATTCAAACCTGGCCAAATATGTCAGTACCATTCAAATTCACCCGACCATGATACTGAAGATTGTTGGGCACTTCGTAACTTGATTCAAGACATGATTAAAAAGAGGGACCTGATAAGGGGAAATCAAATCCTCGATCTCCCAGACAATGACACTCTCTGGATCCCCACTGTATGGAACCAGAACACAGTGGCTATTATATCCTGCGATGGGGAGTTGACTCTCAAACCCTTAGTACTGACAGGGAAAGGGGTTCAAGAACTACAAGATCCTGTGAAGGTGGCTGCACCTCAGCCTCTAATCTTGCCCTTCAGACCTCAGTATCCAATCATCAGTCTCCAATCCGACCGTCTATCCAGCTCCGATTGTCAATCGGACCCTCAATCCAGCTCCGATCTCCAATTGGATCGTCTATCCAGATTCGATCTCTAATCGGATCATCAATCCAGCTTCGATCTCCAATCGGATCATCTATCTAGCTATGATCTCCAATCGGACCATCAATCTATCTTCGATCTTCAATTGGACCATCAATCCATCTCCAACCTCTAATCGGATCATCTATCTAGCTCCGATCTCCAATCGGACAGTCAATCCAGCTCCGATCTTTAATTGGACCATCTATCTAGCTTCGATCTCTAATCCAGCTCTGATCATTAGTCAGACAATCTATCCAGCTCCGATCTCTAATCGGACCGTCTATCCAGCTCCGATCTCTAATTGGACCGTCTATCTAGCTCTGAACTCCAATCGGACCGTCTATCCAGCTCCGATCTCTAATCGAGCAGTCTATCCAGCTCCGATCTCCAATTGGACCATCAATCCAGCTTCGATCGTCAATCGAACCATCAATCCAACTCTGATCTCCAATTAGACTGTCTATCTAATTCTGATCTCCAATCGAAACGTCTATCCAGCTCTATTTGTGAATCGGACCCTCAATCCAGCTTCGATCTCCAATCGTACCGTCTATCCATCTCTGATCGTTAATCGGACCATTATATCAACCCTAATCTCAATATCGTGCTATCAAATCAACCCCGATCTCCGATCAGACCGTCAAATCAACCCCGATCTCCGATCGGGCCGTCAAGTCAAACCCCGATCTCAATATCGGGACTTAAAATCAGCCCTAGCATCAATCCAGGAGGTAACGATCAATCCCAATCTCAGTATTGGGCCGTCAAATCATCCCAAATCGCAGCCCGAGAAGTACAAGTCAGCCCCGGCGTCAATCCAGGAAGTGCAGTTAAGCCCCAAAGATGACCCTAGGAAGCCAAATCCACCAATGACCACCCCGGGAGGGACAAAATGGTTATTTTATCAACTCTCAATTGATTCAGTCAAAATCAAGCCGAATTGATGACATCGAAGTTAAAATAAACCATAACGACGATCCCGAGTGCAAACGACGCAAAATAGCTCAACGGATAAATTATGGGGAATCAAAGACCTGGTTATGAACCCGTCTTCTCAGACCCAAAAAATGTTTTATCCCATGTCATTGCAACACTCTCGACGAGGGCTTTCCGAAAAGGTATCGCACGCCTCAAACGGACACTCCGATCAAAAGTTAGAAAGTTTCGACTTCGACTGCGCGTTGTCTGGAGTGCACGTACTTCGAGATGTCAGAACCCGGCATCGTGGGCCCCACCAAGGGAGCCTCACCTCTACCTGTGGTAACAGCAGGTAGAGTGGAGGCTCTCTGGTCTATAAATATGAGGCCACCCCCCTCATTTTCAAGAATCGAGAAACGTAGTGAAACTCTGGCAGTTCTATTTTCTGACTTTTACACTTCTTCCAAACCCAAATATTTTCACTCTAACACGTATATATACCCATATACTATCACATATCAGAAAATAACCGGTAGATTTGGAGGTATAGAGCCTATAATTTGGAAAAAGCCCGAATAGCAGTCCATTGTAAGTATTTTCACGATCAGAAAGTGAATATTACTTCTTCGTACTTTTATACACTTCCACGTTAAGTTTCATTTTCTAAAAATGCCCGGAACTTAGTTCCGTGGCCGTTTTCGTCAAAATTTGGTATATTTTTGTACATAAACTGATTTTCTGACATTTTTACAACTCGGATTGACGATTCGTCAACTCCAGCAACTTTAATGCACTAGCACACAAGTTTTGGCAACTTCGCCAGACTGGGTTATCTTTCCAGTCTGAGTTTGGTCCTTTTTTGTATATATTTAACTGTATATATACTAACATTTCAATTCTGTCTAGCCCGGATGTCAAATCCAAGGTAGTTTACCGCTTTTATATATATTTACGCATATATGAGCAATTTTCACCATCACTGGTCCTCGTATCAGTCTTGGTTGACTACATTTCTATTAATATATATATATATATATATATATATATATATATTTCAATTCAGTCCGGGCACCGGCGTGAAAACCTATCGCCCTTTATACTATTTTTGCACACTTCGCCATACTGGGTGATCTCCCCAGTCACTGGTAGACTACTTTTCTGCAATTTATATTCAAGTATGGCCTAGACTATTTCAGGGCTTTATACTATCTTTTGCACACTTCACCATACTGGGTGATCTCTCCAGTCACTGGTTAACTACTTTTCTGTACATTTACAATCCAGTTCGGCCTGGATCATTCTGTGGCCTTTTTACTTCTTTTATATATATTAATGCATATATAAGCAGCCTTCACCATCACTAGTCTTCTTCCCAGTCCAAGCACCGGCGTGAAAACCCATCGCCTTTTATAGCTTTTATATATATATATATTGCTTTACTCGTTTTTTATTCAACTATTGCTGTAAATATTCATCTTATATGAATTGACACTGATATATCTGCAGGCAGACTAGATTTATTTAAATCTTGCCAATTTTAGTTTTTAAACGGTTCAAAACCTCTAAACTGAACCCGGAAGCTAGAATGGCTGAGATTTCTTTAAATCTGGCTTTCTTTCTAGTTTCAGCTTCAAAAGCAACCTCGCGTCCCTTAGATCGCTATCTAGTGGGAACGAGACGCTTTGGTCGTGCAGAATGAAATTTACTAAATGAATCCTCGGTTCTGGCAATTTTGGGATATTTATCTGTTTCTGTACAAATTGAACTATGCAGGTTTCGGCTATTCATATGTGAGCCTAGGAATCGTGGGATTCACGATCAAAATGATCAGAATTTGATTCCCACGATGGACAAACTCCGATTTACAAATGTATCCTGCCAGTTTTTCTGTAGAAATGTACTTGTAAACAAACCTTAAAACGGTTATCCGAATTTAAGGTCTCTAGATAATGAAAAAATATCGATTGTCGTGTCAGCATCCCTTCGATAATTTTCATACCCATGAGGAGACCAACGCTTGTATATTCTGTGGTCGAGGATGCTTCGTAGCTTGACGGATCACCATTCACATGTAGCCTTAAGGCTATAAAGATAAAATTAGAAGTATCAACAGGCTTCAATTCCTATGGCAGCGTAAGGGTTTGATAAACCAGCTCTCAAAACATCATTTTCAAATCAATCAAAAGAAAAGTGTTTTAAGAAAATCAAATTAAATGCTTTTGAAAATCAAATCAAAAATTGATTTTCAAATCAAATCAAACCCTTCGTATATAGGTTCAACGAAGCAAAGCCCTACTTTCAATCAATCAAATCAATAAGCCCAATTTTCAAACAGTATTCACTCACGCATTCCAGTTTTAAAGGGAAATATTGAAAAGATGCAGTACCGTGTTTACAAGGGAGTTGTGGGGTGCCTAACACCTTCCCCACACTTAACCAAGGCCCCGAGCTCAAAACTTAGTTTTCAAAGATCAAGTTTCGACAGTGTCCAGCAATTGGGCCTCTTTCAAACAAAACTCGATTGAGTTGGTACAACCATTTCAAATCTACCAACTGGCGACTCTGTAAAATATTCAAATCGTCGACATGATACATGTTGGCCTTTTTTCTAAAAAACCCTTCAAACCCTTTTTCCTAAATAAAAAGAGTGAGGGTAGAGAGAACTTAGGAAAAGAGATTAAAAGATCCGGGTTGTGACCCGACCCGTGGATTTTTAAACCAACGCCGACAACCACCTTTCAAGGTAAAAACTTACCTTATAGTGGATTTGTTGTCATCTTGGTTAGTCTGAAAACTTTAGTCTATTTAGTCCTCTAGTTTAATTCAGACCCATCATGATTCATGATGACATCCTTAGTGTCAGTTAAGTACTTTAAGATATTTATCACTGTCTTACAGTGATCTTCTCCAGAATATGACTGATCAACATCAAGTCTCGTATATTTCATTGCATACATGATAGTAACTCATCCGATCTCTCTTTTATTGAGGATAATTTTAGAGAGATACACTCCATGGCTCATCATCATCAGACACCTTTTGGAGTTTGCCATGCTAAACGCCTTTAGCATCTAATGAATATACGTTCCTTGGGTTAAGCCGAACATCCTTTTAAATCTATCTATACAGATTTATATCCCCACTGTAGGATGTTCTACCTAAATCATTTATGGAGGAATGTTTAGACAACTTTATTTTGATCGATTGTAGCATAGAAATGTCATTCCCTATCAGTAATATATCATCAGCATATAATACAAGGAATGAAACTGCGCTCCCACTAACTTTCTTGTAAACACATGGTTCATCCTCGTTTTTGATAAAATTAAACCCTTTGATTGTCTCATCAAAACGAATGTTCCATCTACAAGAAGCTTGCTTCAATCTATAAATGAAATGTTGCAGCTTACAGACTTGATTTGTTCCAACCTTTGAAATAAATCCCTCTGGCTGTGTCATATACACATCCTCCTCAAGTATCCCATTGAGGAAGGCCATTTTCACGTCCATTTGCAAGATCTCAAAGTCGTTATAAGCTGCAATCGCAAGCAAAATTCCAATGGACTTGAGCATAGCTACTGGTGAGAAGGTTTCATCATAGTCAACTCCTTGTCTTTGTTTGAAACCTTTTGCAACCATTCGAGATTTATAGGTCTCTACCTTGCCGTCCGCTCCAGTCTTTCTTTTAATAACCCATTTACACCCAATAGTTTTAATGCCTTCAGGTGGTGAAACTAAAGTCCATACTTGGTTTTCATCCATGGAGTCCATTTCGGATTTCATGGCTTCAAGCCGTTTTCCTGAGTCTTTGTTACTCATAGCCTGTTCGTAATTCAATGGATCATCATCATTCATGACGTGTACCTCATCGCCATCCTCTATGACAAATCCATACCTCTTAGGTATCTTTGGTACTCTTCCAGATTTACGAATAGGGTGTGGTATAGTAGGTTCTTCCACTTGGTCAGGTACCTAACTTTGATCCATAATAATTTGTGGTTCTTAAACTTCTTCAAGATATATCTTACTCCCACTGACCCCTTCATGGATAAACTCCTTTTCCAAAAAGGCAGCATGTTTCGCAACAAACACCTTTTGATCAGTTGGATGATAGAAATAATACCCTACGGTTTCTTTAGGGTATCCCACAAATCTACACTTGTCGGATTTAGTCTATAGATTATCATTTTCAAACTTTTTAATATAAGCTGGACAACCCCAAGTCTTAACATGCTTAAGATTTGGTTTCCTCCCTTTCCACATCTCATATGGAGTCTTTGGGGTGAATTTGGTAGGTATCTTGTTAATCAGGTATGCAGCCGTTTATAGGGCATACCCCAGAATGAAATTGGAAGATCGGTAAAACTCATCATGGATCGAACCATGTCCAACAATGTTCGATTTCTCCTTTCAGATACTCCATTTAACTGTGGTGTACCTGGTGGAGTCCATTGTGAGATTATACCATTATCTTTGAGATAATTGAGAAACTCACCGCTTAAGTATTCTCCACCTCGATCTGATCGAAGAATCTTAATACTCTTGCCTGTTTGTTTCTCTACTTCACTTCTGAACTCTTTGAACTTGTCAAATGATTCTGATTTGCATTTCATTAAATACACATATCCAAATCTTGAGTAATCATCAGTGAAAGTAATAAAATAAGAATACCCATCCCGTGCATTCATTGTCATAGGTCCACAAACGTCTGTGTGAATCAACGCTAACAAATCTGTAACTCTTTCTTCTTTTCCACTAAAGGAAGATTTAGTCATTTTACCCATGAGACAAGATTCATAAGTTGGATATGATTCAAAATTAGATAACTCTAAGAGCCCATCCTTATGCAACTTGTATACTCTTGGTTCATTGATATGATCGAGTCTACAGTGCCACATATAGGTATAATTAACATCATCTCTTTTTCTTTTCTTAGTTTGTTCTATTTAGATATATTTTCGTGCAAGTCAAGTATATAAAGTGCATTTCACAAATTTCTAATACCATATAAAACATTGTTTTATAAATAGAACAACTGTTATTCTTTATAATAACGTCAAATCCTTCCATATCCAATACAGAAATAGAAATAATATTTCTAATGATATTCGGAACAAAATAACAATTATTTAGATAAATGGACTTGCCCGAAGGCATTGCTAAAGAATAAGTCCCTACAGCTAATGCATCAACTTTTGCTCCATTCCCCACTCGTAGGGCGACCTCATCATTGCTCAGCTTTCTACTTCTAACCAGTCCCTGTACAGTATTACATATGTGAGAACCACAGCCGGTATCCAATACCCAAGTAGAATTATAACTTTCAGAAAAATTAATTTCAATCATGAACAAACCTTGATTGGAAGTCAAAGCTTTTCCAAGCTTCTTCTCTGCTAGAAACTTCTTGCAGTTCCTTTTTCAATGTCCCAGCTCGTTGCAATGGAAGCACATTCCTTTGCCAGCTGGATCAGGTTTCTTTTGTTCCTTTTCTTTCCCCTTTCCCTTAGCCTTCTTAGATTTATTCTTTTCAGAAGACACCTTGGACCTCTTCCTTTTATTGGAAGAATCCACCATTAAGACATGGTTTTTCTTGGATGGGAAGTGACCTTCTGCAGTTTTCAACATGTTAAGTAGCTCAGGCAAGCTGACATCTAACTTATTCATGTAGAAATTAACAATGAACTGCGAGAAGGTCTCAGGGAGTGACTGCAAGACCAAACCTTAACTCAACTCCCCTTTCATGACGAACTCAAGCTAGCCAAGGCGTTCAATCAGATTGATCACCCTAAGGACATGAGTCTCGATGGTTGTGCCCTCGGTCATCCGAGATCAGAAGATCTCCTTAGATATCTTATATCTAGAAGTTCTATTTTGCTCACCATACAACTCCTTGAGGTGAAGCAACATAGTGGGAGCATCCATGTTTTCGTGCTGATGCTGAAGCTCATTATTCATGGACGCGAGCATGATGCATTGAGCCATAGATGCATCATCTTGCCACTTTATAAATGTGGCAATCTCTTCCTCAGAGGCTGTTTCAGAAACAGTTTTAGGGACAGGTGAATTTAGGACATAAGAAATCTTTTCAGTAGTGAGAACTATTCTCAGATTTCATAACCAGTCCGTATAATTCGGCCCGATAAGTTTATTAGCATCAAGTATGCTACGCAGTGAAGTAAGTGATTTTGACATTTTTAAAATTCTGCATATGAAAAAATAACATTTTAGCAAACATTCATTTAATTAATTTAACATACCAAAATAAATTTAGGTCTTTATTTTGAATTGGTATCTCCCACTATTTTCATCAAACTATATTACCCTCACTTATATAGTTCAGCAACATCTAATTAAAGATTTGCTAAAGAGAATAAGGATCCCATTTCAAATGTATATAGCCTTGTGGATAGCACAACAAACGATATATAAATAAATAGGTAGACAACTCTTGTCAATTACATCAACATGTAACTCCTTTTTATTTTGCCTCTTAAATCATAATGGTCAACTGTGTGCACATGCAAACTAAAATGATTTAAGTCCAGCCTAGCACTTTCATCAATTCAAAAAAGAAAAATGTTTGTCCTTGTGGATAGCACAACAAAACTATATTGTTCATTTTTCTTGTTAAGCAACAAATGTGATTAAATTAATATCTTAAATACGCAATACTCGCCTTGTGGATAGCACAACAACCTTATATTAAATATTTAATACTCTATTAATTCATCATGCTAGAAGGCGACGTTTGATATTCTAAATATCATTGAACGCTTCGGACTTAATATAATTTCTTTGAGGGGTTTGTTATTATTGTTTCATCTTGTTTAGCGCGCATGCACATATATATATAAAATACGCATCATTTTATTAAACATGCGAAGCATGTTTGCATAAAATATAATATATATATATATATATATATATATAATATTTAGCATGCACTTATAGAATACTATATTCTTCCCGGATTGATTATGGACTTTTATTCTAGTTTGATTCACTAGAGCCACCAAGTGAACCAAAAGGTCAAACCTAGGAGTGTAAGAATGTAAATTTAAGCATAACTATTACATTTAAACCCGGGCTCCATACAAACGGGTCTTCACGCGCTCCTTGCTCCTTAGTCTCTAATTTCTTTAAGATAATTCTAACTATCTCTATTACATAAACTATTTAAATTAAATAGAAACCTTGATCAGCAGTCAAGAAAAAGTACATAGTAGGGAGATAGAATTTACATCGAGAAAAAAAAAGGAGAAGACGAGGTACGCAGACCCAATTTAATAAAACCCATTCATTTATGCATTCAACTAAAATAAAATCCAATCACATTGGTCAATAGTTCATAATCAACCCTATTTATTATCATACACATCAACATATGCATTAATAAATAACCATTCATCTCATGAATAATAAAGACATTCCATATATATAAATCGATGTTATTTAATGGACAAAAGTTTTGCTAAATTTTATTTTTGAAACAAAATAAACTCTTTTATTTTAATCAAAAACAAATCCAAATTAAACTCCTTTAATTTTAGCAATCTGAAATCATATTTTAGATAAAATAAACACCTTTATTTTAAACTTTTATAAATTAACTAAACCATTTACTTAATTATGAAAAATAAGAATTTTAGTTTTTGTCTAAGGACTGGCGCAGCTGCGCCCAAAATGAACTGGGCAGCGGCGCAGCTGCGCTGCCTTGCTAAACGGCGCAGTTGCACTGTTCGTCACAGAATCTGTATAATTCAATTTTTGTCCAAAAAATTAGATCCAATCTCACATCAATTCATACATAGAATCATAAAATTAATAATTAGCACAAAGTTATGCTCTGATACCACTGTTGGGTTTGTACGTAACGCATACATGCAATCAGATTACATAAATAAGGGCGAAAGCGCGATAATTAAGGTTTTAAAATTTTATACAAACACATGTCATGATCATACTTTGTGCTCAATTATTAATAATAGAAAAGTAGGAAGATCAGAATCATACCCTTGTAGAATCAAGCTTCCACAGGTACGAGTTCTACTTTTTGCTCTCCTTTGATCTCCTTGAATTTCCTGAAGTGGCTTCTTCCTTTGATCAACGTTAGCCACCCAAGTGTTTGGCCTCTAGAGGTGATCCACCAAGGAAGAGGAAGAACTCGGGAAGATGGCTGGTTGGCTAAACCCTTTTTCTATTCTCTGTAGAAAATATGGTGTACTCCTAACTATTGGAATTCACGAACCTTGTATCTGATATAAGACTCTCTTATATAGATATTAGGTTAAACCTACTAATCTAATTAGAATTAGGTTTTATTTAATTAATTAATTAAACTCTTTTAATTAATTTGGCTTCCCAACATATTGGGATTAATTAATTAAACTCTTTAATTAATTTGTCTCCTAATCTCATTAGGAAAGAGTGAGAGTACTTATATTAAATTAATTCCTAAACTCTTTTAGAATTAAAATAATAATAATAATAACAATATTAATACAACTCCTCTTATTAATTTATATTTATTATTTCTAAAATATTAAATAATAAACATTAAGCTATTTAATTTATTCTATCACCATAGATTAAATTAATTACACTTAATGCATTATTCAGATTATGCCATTTTCTTCTTAAATAATTCTTCTTCCTTTTATGGTGTGACCCTTTAGGTTCTCCATATTAAACCGGTTGTAAATAAATCAATTACAAAATTTTTAATCTTATTTAAATAAATAAATTAAACTAATAATCTATTTAAATAAATAACATTTATTCTACAATAGAGATAAGCCTCCCTAGCGATCAACGACTTTTCAAATAATATAAATTTCAACATTAATCTTAAAAGAACCAGTGAATTAATAGTTACCGTACAATTCAATTCTTTTACCATACAATGTCCCAATTAAATATAAGACATGAATTTACTATCAAGTCTTATTTTATTTAATTATATGTATTTTGATTAGAAAATGCACAACTCCATATAATGCAAATTAGAAACTCCTTTCTAATTTCATTTCACCTTGGCCAAGGATTCTTGGGTTGCCATTTAACGAATCACATAGGACATATCTCCTCTTTTACTAGAGGTGGTAGATTCTTTATTGATCATTCATTATCTCCATATGTAACTCATTATACCCAAGTATACCCTTTTATATACCCTAAAGAGCCTTAAGGAATAAGTCAAAGTATAATTCATTACATACAAGATACTATGATGATCTCAAGTCCAAGGATCATCATCATGATTCTAAAAGCATTGCTTAAAACTATAGGTGATTTATATATTATAAAAATAGCACCATGTAGATAATTAAATCCCTTTAATGAATACTTTTATTAATAAATAAATAATATTGTTTACAAAGTATGTGCTTTATCATCATACATAATTGACTTGTATGCACACTACTATCAGAAAGCAATGGCAGCAGTAGGAGAATCCAGCAGTGCAGCAGTAGCAGACTGCAGAATTTCTGCAGAGCGCGGTCGTGCCCTTGTGAAGAGTAGATTCAGCGCGCCCGCGCCAGGAGAACTTCAAGCCGACAGGTAGCGCGCCCGTGCCCCATTTGTGCTGAGAGGCAGTGCAGCCACGTCTGGCCAGTTTGACCAGCTTTGACATTTCACTTAATTTCCTGAATTGAATGTTTTACTCTATTAAGGTGTATTTGGAGGTTGAGACTTATTAATTGATCGATATATTTACTACTTTTAGGGTTTTTGGAGATATACAGAGAGCTTGTAGCCTCCTCTTCTATACTTTTGGCTTCTCTCTTGATTTCTCTTAGATTTTGATACATTTGCATAGATTAGGGCTAGATTTGGTTTATTGAAGGATTTGGCTCTACATTGAAGGTTCAGATTTGAAGTGGAGAATTCATATTTGTATCTCTATTTCCTTAGCTTCTCTTTACTTTCATATTTGGTTTTCAATGTATGAACAAGTTTTGATGATGGATATTAATTCAATTATGAACTAATCTCTATTGTGGGATTTTAATGAATCTCAGTGTTTAATTCTGATTTGTATGCTTCCTTGTTGAGTTTTAATTGATTATGTATGGATTATCTAATGTGGTTTGCTTTGATTTCCTAATTTCTTGATCACCAATTACCGGAATAACTCATATGAAATTGAGAAATGAAGTATGAATTCAGATTTGACCATATTAGCATGTTTTTATGATTCTACATGGTGTTAGATTCCATAATTCGTGCTTCGGATAGACATATATCGAAGCACCACTTGTAGTCATTTGAGAACTTGTGCTTATACCCGAATTAATGTTAAGTCACATAAAAATATAGTGGTTTATATAATTTGGGTGTTCACATTCATTCTATCATTTGTGGATTGCATGTGATATGGACATAGTTTATTGAGAAATGGCTATGTTTTGCTTTCGTGTTCTCGGCTAACAATCCGAAGTAATCAATTGAGCATAACAGGAGGTGTATCAACTTGAATAATACATTTAGTGAAGTTAGAATCCCATATCTCCCTTTTTGATTTAATTGCTTGTTAGTTAGTTATCATTTGATAATCATTCTGTTAGATAAATCATAATTTGATCATCTGTTTAGGTAGACCAAAATAGTTACAAAACTGTTGCATGTTAGATTAGAAACACTCATTATTCTTTGTGGGATCGATACTCTACTTACATTATATTACTTGTGGATCGCGTGCATTTGCGTGTATGTGATTATTTTGATTGACACCTAAACAAGCCAACATATTTTAGCGCCGTTACCGGGGAATAGTGATTGTTTTTATTACTTTTGTCATCAGTTTAAATTAAATTGGTCTTAGTTAAACAAATCTTATCTTATCTCATTTCTATCTTCATTTTTCTTTTGTTTCAGGTACTCTTGACTAGTGTATGCAAACTTGGTCTAAGAAGTCTACTTTGGTGCCTAGAAAGAACAACATCAACAGGAGAGCTTAGCGATTGAGTGCGGATATTACTAGTATACAAGAGGAGACTGAGGCACCGATAGTTATGGCGACCTAAGAACATAAAGTATTAAGGGATTATGCAACACCGCGTATCAATGAGCTACAGTCGAGCATCACAAGGCCAATAATAGCCGTTAATTCCTTTGAAATTAAACCGGGGATAATAAAAATGGTGCAAAACACGGTTCAATTTGGGGGTAATGCTAATGATGACCCGAATGAGCATTTACTGAGCTTCATTGAGATATGTGACACCTTCAAGTTTAATGGTGTGTCGGATGATGTGGTGAGACTTAGACTCTTTACTTTCACATTGAGAGACAAGGCAAGGAGTTGGCTTCACTTGTTACCACCGGGGTCCATTACTACTTGGGAAGACTTAGCACAGAAATTCTTAGCAAAATTCTTTCCACCCGCAAAGATCACAAAGATGCGAAGTGCTCTTTCTTCATTTGAGCAACAACATGGGGAGTCCTTATATGAAGCTTGGGAGAGATACAAGGAAATGATAAGGAAGTGCCCTCATCTTGGAATGCCTCAATGGATGCAGATAAACACATTTTACTTAGGCTTGGGAAGTCAAACTCGGCCTAGCATTGATGTTGCGTCGGGAGGAGCATTTATGGCTAAGAGTTCTGAAGAGGCATATGAGTTGCTAGAGACTATGGCTACGAATGATTACCAATGGCCTTCTGCTAGGATGAGTCAACCAAAAGTCGCAGAAGTATTGGAAGTTGATGCCATCACAGCTTTATCGGCTCAATTAGCGGCTATGTCAAAGAAGAATGATTCCATGGCCGAGGCAAAAATGCAACAAGTAGCCTATGTCTGTGAGCTTTGTGTGGGGTCACATCCTACAGACCAATGTGCTATAACTCTAGAACCGGTGCAATTTGTGAGCAACTACCAGAGGCCATCGAACCAATATCAGAACACTTACAACCCCAACAATAGAAATCACCCCAACTTGTCATGGAGCAACAACCAAACTCATCAACAACACCACCAACCACAATAACAACAACAACATGCTCTAAGACCTTCATATCCTCTGGGATTTCAGAACCAACAACATCTACAAGCTCCCACTCCTCAGCCAGAAAAGAAATCAGAAATGGATGAGTTGATGTTGAAGTATATGGCTAACACCGAGGTGATGATAAAGAGCCAAGTTGTGGCTATTAAGAACTTGGAGAATCAAATGGGCCAAATGGCCAACATGCTTACTAATAGACCACAAGGGGCTCTACCTAGAAACACGAAAGCTAACCCAAGAAGAGATGGAAAAAAGCAGTGTCAAGCCATCACTTTAAGAAGTGGCAAGCAAACTGCAGGTACAGGGCCTGGCGCGGTCGCGCCCCAAATACAATGAGACACGGCGCGCCCGCGCCCTTCTGCAGAAAATGTTGATGCAAATTTTGCTAAGGCAAATGATGGCAAGCAAGAGTCTGAGGAAGAAAAGAAGGAAATATCATAGAAATCATGTGCTTCGCCACCAATAGTGTATCCACCGATCCCTTATCCACAAAGACTCCAAAAGCAGAAATTGGATAAGCAATTTGCCAAGTTCCTTGAGGTATTAAAAAAGTTGCAAATCAATATACCATTCGCAGAGGCTTTAGAAAAAATGTAGACCTACGCAAAATTTATGAAGGGGATTCTGTCTAGAAATAAGAAACTGGAAGATTTTGAGACAATGGCCTTGACTAAAGAATGTAATGTGGTGTTACAAATGAAGCTACCTCCCAAACAAAAGGATCCCGACAATTTTACTATCTCGTGCTCTATTGGAGGCTTATCATTTAACAAGTGTTTGTGTGATTTGGGAGCTAGCATCAATCTCATGCCTTTATCGGTGTACACACAATTGGGTTTGCCGACTCCAAAACTGACAAATATCTCTTTTCAACTTGCCGATAGATCTATTACTTATCCGAGGGGTATTGTGGAAGACATCCTTATGAAGGTGGACAAGTTCATATTTCTCGCCGACTTCATTATCCTTGACTATGAAGAAGACAAGGGGGCATTCCTATCATTCTGGGGAGACCTTTCTTAGCCACCGGGAGAACTCTCATTGATGTGCAAAAAGGAGAGCTTACTATGAGAGTTCAAGATCAAGAAGTCACTTTTAACGTGTTTAAGGCTATGAAATTTCCTACTGATGAAGAGGAACGCTTCCGAATGGATGTGGTTGATAGGGTTGTGAATGAAGAGCTTACACATGTGATGAACAGTGATCCTTTGGAGAGTGCACTGATAGGGGACTTTGGCATTGATGACCTTGAGATAGTTGAGTATGTTCAGATTCTGAATACAGTGCCACGGATGAGTAAGTTTAAGAGTCCTGTGGAGCCTTTAGAGCATACTGGCGAATCATCTAAGCGTTTAAAACCATCTCTTGAGATTCCTCAAACACTTGATCTCAAACCTCTTCCTAATCACCTCAGGTATGCATTTTTTGGTGATTCTTTTACTTTGCCTGTTATAATTACTGCTGCACTAACATCATTTCAGGAAAGTAAGCTATTGAGGGTGCTAAGGGAATTCAAAACTGCAATTGGGTAGCCCATTGTTGATATCAAGGGGATAAGCCCTTCCTTTTGCATGCATAAGATTTTTCTTAAAGATGACATCAAGCCTATAGTTGAACAGCAGAGAAGACTCAACCCCATCATAGAAAAAGTGGTTAAGAAAGAGATTCTGAAATAGTTAGATGCTGGCATTATATATCCCATCTCAAACAGCTCATGGGTGAGTCCAGTGCAGTGCGTGTAACGAATGAGAATTTTATATATTAATTATAAATATTTATTGAATTAAATAAATATTTTATTTAATTTATTTATTAAGCTAAATAAATAAATTGTGTGATTGTTGTGGTGTAATTTAATTAAATGCAATAGAATTAATTAAATTAATGTGTAAGTAATGGTGTAACATAATTCTAATTTAATTGAGAATAATTAAATTAGAGCAATATTATGTGCTAAGTGTTTATAATGATTTACTAATTTGTTACATGAATTATGATTAATAAGGGAATTATAATTGTGTAGCAATTTAGTGTTATGTGCAATTTTAATTAATTAATTAATGTTAGCTTGTATTTAATTAAATTAGAAGGTTGCAATTTAATTAAATAAAGTGTAGCATTTAAACTATGGGGTAAAAGATTTATTAAAAGAATTGAAAAGGGTTTTAAATTGATTTTACCAAACAATGCCCTTACTTTTGTTTTAAACCCGTTTTACCAAACATGGCCTTAGTTACTATTAATCTGTTTTAAAAATAATATTGTTTTGCCAAACATGGCCTTAGGGCTTTTTAAATTCAAAATTTTGTAACTTATATAATTAAGTAGTAGTTAGTATATGTAATTAGTACAATACTTATTAGCTACATTAATATTGTAAGTTACATATATGTTATATGTATATTATATATCTATAATATACGTTAGTTTAGAAAAGTTAGTCTGTTAGAGAAAGAAAGAACAAAACAGAGAGAAAAGAAAGAACAGAGAAAAGATAGAGAGGAAAGGAAGAATAGAGAAGAAGAAGAAGGTTTTGAGAAAATAAAAGAAAGAAAACACACCATCATCATCTTCATCTTTCCTCCTAATCTAAGCTAGAAAGGGTATAATCTCTATGTTAAATCTTTTCTATATTGTGTTTTACGTATTCCATGTTTTTCATAAAAGAACTTCTCTTTAATAATCTTTTTTGTGTAAATTACTTGATCATGATGTATATATATATTTATATTATATATGAGTTATATAGTTGTTTTAGCTAATCAATCCATGTAATTACGATGAACATGAAAAAATCATGTTCATAGAAATTTATTGTGAGCTTATTTTGAAAATAGTCTTTAAACCATCAAAATTAGTGTGTTTTTCAATTGTTGTTTAAATTGATCATGGATTATGTTAATATGTTAAGAAATAGAGTTAACACAATTGGAATTTCATGATTTGATTTAAAAAAGAATTCACAGTAGCAATTTTTGACAAGAACGCTTAAGAATGTCGTTTTCTTCAAAAATCATGAAAACTGTATTTTGATTATGTGTTGTAATGATTTCGTATGTTATAATCATATTAAGAGTCTAAAATTTTATTTTCATTAAGTTTCATGTACATCATGTTGAGAAAAATCGGACTTTGGTGTGAAGAAATAAGCCAAATTGGCTTATTTCTCTGCCGTTCGCGAGCTGGGGGAACCCACCAGTAGTGGGCCCCACCCCAACGGAGCTTTTAGCCTGAGAGGACCCACCCCAGCGGGGCAACCTGTTGTCCGATTTTTTGTTTTGTGCTTCGTTGAGTTTTTGTGCAGTGTTTGTTTAGCTAACGTATATTGATGACTTGTTAAGTGTACTAGACAATGAGATAACATACTTTTGATATGTTTAAGATGACTTGAAGTCTTATATGAATATATTATATGTGTACGTGTGTATTACTTTCATAAGGTACGCTTGATAGTTTAAAACGTTATAAGCTTGTGAAGTGTATGTTGTGAGTATAGACTCACATATGTGGCTAGTTAGCAACTTATGTTGTAAACCACGTTGTGAGTTGAACTTAAGTAAGAAGTTCAACGATGTTAATGTAACAATCGTGTACTAATTGATATTATAAAAATAATATAATATGTAGGGTAATTGTGGAAGTGGTTTGTAATTAAAAAGTGTAGCTTGCGCTTGAGGCAAGTTTTCTAATCCTTATTGTTTTACGTTAAGCAAGTTTTCTAATCCTTATTCTTTTACGTTTATGCTAGCTTTCTCATTGAATCTTTTCATTGTGCAAGTTCTCTAACCCCTGCTCATTATATAATGCAAGTTTATTTCTGATTCTTAACTTGTTATGTATTGTACAAGTTATGTTGTATTCTAATATTCATAATGCACAAGTATTGAAGTATTATTGAAGTATTGCGATCTTGACTTAATTGTTCAAGCAAGATCTACTTAATCTTTCAATTGCTTTAAGTTATTTCTAAAGCATGCCTACTTATTATGAAGTCTATTGTTATATCTTAAAAATGGTTCATAGTTCTTATATTATCGAACAGATAAAGTATTGTGAGTCGATTCAACTACTCCTTAGTTGATGATAGTTGAAACTCTAAATTTCCTTTAAGCTTATCCAAACCAAACTTTCTTTGGTTCGGACTTGTATTCAAATACTGAGATGAACAACCCTATTTATTAGGGGAGGTTACTACGCGAAAGCGTTGAATGTTTGTGCACAATACATGGTACGAAGGGCTGATCCCCCTAAGTAAGAGTTAAAGGTTCATAGTCTCAATGACTGTTAAAGGTTTTAAATAGAAATATTTATAACCTAGGACATAGTTTAAGGTCGTATGACCCTCAGATAAATTCTATATTCGAATTTTAAGTATGATGAAAGAATTATTATTCAATTCTTTATTTGACGAAAGTAAAGTTATTCAAACCCTTTTTGAAGTTATTCAGTTGTGTCATATCATTGTTATATTTCAAGTGAGCTTTTGTTTACTCACTCTTGCACATTTTATACCCCTTGCAGTTAAAGCCGAGAATGTTGACGTACCGTCAACAAGTAAAGGGAAAGGAAAGATGAGCAAGTAAAGACTTGTTGTCTTAAATTTTGGTTGTAATAAGACTTAGTTCATAATATTTTATTTCCGCACTTATTTGTTATGTTAAGGTTAGATAACCCTGGGATTTATTTTGGACAAGGTTGTATTCCTTTTATAAGGAAGATGATTTTTATTTAAGTAATTATGAAAGTTGTAATCTACTTTGCAATTATTTATTATGGGGTAGATGCATGTTTTATTTAGAAAGTGAACACCAAATCTTGTGAAAACGAAGGACCCAGATTTGGGGGTGTTACAGGTTAGTATCAAAACAGTAGGTTATGAACCTTAGGTGGGGGGAAAAACCTTAGGTAGTAGCCTTATAGGATGATCAAAAATATAGTGGTGATAGGTAAAGATAATAAACTACCTTATAAGCTATGTGTTTACGTTTAAGTATTCGAAGAGTGACGACTCGATATCACGTAATAATAAACTTTAAAATTCTTGTGTCAAGATGACGAACGTTGGAGAGTCCAGTCAGGCTAGAGAGGAGTTACCTTAGGTGCCTAGAGAAGAGGAGACCCGAGACATCCATGTTGTCTGGAAGCAGTTGGTTAGGAGAGAGCCATCTCCAGTGATCACCGTAGCTGGTCGGGAGCATGAGCTGACACCTATTCCAGAGGAGGAGGACGAGGATGAGTCAGAGGAGTCAGAGGAGAAAGAGGATCCCGAGGAGGCATTCCCACCTCACTCTATCAGTGCTGAGATGTACGAGGTAGTCTACGACCGCAACGTGGAGCTTCAGGAAATGTTGGACGAGAGTCAGACTACTATACAGCAGCGGGATGAGACTATCGAGGAGATGGATAGTGAGCTAGGAGAAGTGCAGTGGAAGCTAATCCACATAGAGAATAATAGAGATGAGGCACGGGCCGAACTAGCGAAGCTGAAACAAGACATCCAAAAAGAGTCAACAAAGCGTGCCAGAGCAGAGGAAACAAACTTGAGGGCCACTCAACGAGCCGATCGAGCTGAAGACGAGACTGAAGCCAAGAGGTCCAAACTAAGGGAAATAGAATACGCATTCCATACGGCCACAAATAGGGTCCAGGATCGTGTCTTCTATTATCCAGCTCAGTTCCAAGGTTTACCATGGTATGTGGTGGACCGAAAGACAGTGTTTCGGGTGAGGAGGAAGAACGTAGAGAGGCTGTGCGACGTCTTAACATGCCTAGGCAGTAGAGCTCTTAATTATGTGTTTCTTTTTGTAATAAATGTAAATCCCATAATTTGAGATAATAATGGGATAAAGTGATGATGTAGTCCTGCAACTTATTCCAGTTCAGAAAAGATGATGTAAATAGCGGAGATGCTATCTATTCTATGTTTTTCAAAATTACGAGTAATGAATAAAAGAAGTTATTGATGTGCTATGTGTTCATATACGAACTGAGTTATTTAAATGTTTAAGTATAAACTTGAATACTTAAGAATTTAGTAAAGGATCTAATAAGAGTATTTCTTAACAGAAAATGCCTCCTAGAAGAAGATCTACACGTCAAAACCCCAAGGGTTCAACGAACAAAAACAACAATAACAATGGGACAAATCCCAACTCGGTTCAGCAGTTGGTGAACCTACTGACCGGAGCACTTGTGAATTAGCCGCAAGTGCAGGGCACGACGTTTAAAGAATTTAAGGCAGTAGGACTGCCGGAGTTCAAGGGATCGATAAACCCGATAGATGCCCAGACGAGGGTAATGGAGATGGAGAAGGTCTTCGACGTGGCTAGGGTTAGCGAAGACCAGAAGACATCTTTCACGACTTTCATGTTAAAGTCGGATGCTAGCTTCTTGTGGAAGGCCAATAAGACCAGAGAGGGTGAAGGAGTGATACCGTGAGAACGCTTCAAAGAGATGTTCTTTGAAATTTACTTTCCCGTGAGCTCTCAGGACCAGATGGAGGTCCAATTTCTAGAGCTGAAGCAGGGGGGATGACAGTGTCGGAATACGCCATAAAATTCAACGAGCTGGCCAGGTTCGCTACATACCAGATCAGTACTGATGCTATGAAGGCGAGCAGATTTGAGCGGGAACTGAAACCCTGGCTCTATAGTAAGGTCTTTATGTTCCGGTTAAACACGTTTGCAGCTGTGCTGGAAAAGGCCATTCTCGCTGAAGGAGGGAGCGACGCCGTGACTAAATTCAATCAAGATAAGAAGAAGAACGAGATGGAGAACAAGGCTGGTGGTAGCGGGGCTATCAACCAGAAAAGAAAATGGAACTACAATAACTCTGCTGGGAGTCAGCAGGGAGGCCAACAGAAGAGAAAGTTTGAAGCATGTGCTACATGCAGGAAGAATCATACTAGAGTGTGCATGAAGGGGAAGCGGGTGTGCTACAACTGTGGTTAGGAAGGCCACATTGCACCAAATTGCCTGAAACCGAAGAAAGGAGCTTATTACACATGTGGATCCAAGGATCACATGTCTCGTAATTGCCCAAAGAAGCCAGCGGCTGGGTCAACAGGGAATGGAGGAAATGACAGCAGTAGCACTCTGACTATCGCTGGACCACTGCAAGCCGTTCGACCCACTGCCAGCACATTTAACATGACGGTGCAGGACGCTGTGCAGCCAAAAGATGTGGTGGCAGGTATTATTTTGGTCAATAGTATAAATGCATATGTATTATTTGATTCGGGTGCTACTTGCTCATTCATATCTGATGATTTTGCTAAGACCTTAGACTTACCTAAAGAGGAATTAGTTTATCCCTTGAACATAGAGATTGTGAATAGGGAGATTATATCAGTTAGGTTTATTTATAAGAACTGTAGATTGGACATTAAGGGTAGATTTGATTCCGATAAAACTTGGGGAATTCGATGTCATACTGGGTATGGACTGATTGTTCAACCATGGGGCGATAATTGACTGTCATAAGAAGTCGGTAAACCTTACGACTCCGTCGAAGGTAGTGTTCTATGGTAGTAAATCGCCTAGACAAGTGAGTTATCTGATGATTATGCAAGCCAAGAAACTTTTGATGCATGGCTGTGTAGGATATCTAGCCTACATAGTAGATACGCGTAAGGAGAGCCCGAAGATAGAAGAGATATCTGTGGTTAGGGAGTTTGTCGACGTATTCCCGGATAATTTACCAGGACTTTCGTCAGATAGGGAGATAGAGTTCGTGATAGACTTAGCACCGGGAACTGCTCCGATTTTGAAAGCTCCATATCGAATGGCTCCGATCGAGATGAAGGAACTGATGGTTCAACTACAGGAATTGTTGGACAAGAAGTATATTTAACCGAGCATTTCGCCGTGGGGAGTGCCTGTTTTATTCGTAAAAAAGAAGGATGGATCGATGCGACTTTGCATTGTTTATAGGGAGTTGAACAAAGTTACGATCAAGAATAAGTATCCTTTACCTAGGATCGATGGCTTGTTTGATCAGTTAAAGGGTGCTAGATACTTCTCAAAAATCAATTTGAGGAGTGGGTATCATCAGTTGAAGGTGAGAAGGGAAGATATACCGAAGACAGCTTTTAGGACTCGGTATGGTCATTACAAGTTCTTGCTGATGTTATTTGGTCTAACGAATGCCCCAGCTGCATTTATGGACTTAATGAATAGATTGTTTAAGCCATTCCTAGATAAGTTCGTGGTGGTGTTCATAGACAACATCCTAGTTTATTCCAAAACTAAGGAGGAGCACACTGAACACCTAAGGCTAACCTTAGAATCGCTGAGACGAGAGAAGCTTTATGCGAAATTCTCGAAGTACGAATTTTGGTTAGAACGTGTGTAATTTCTTGGCCATATGATTGACAAAGATGGAATTTCGGTAGATCCGTCGAAGGTTGAAGCTGTAATAAATTAGGATCAGCCGAAGACACAGTCTGAAGTGAGGAGTTTCTTGGGATTGGCAGGTTATTACCAGAGATTTATCCAAGACTTTTCTAGAATCGCAACTCCATTGACGAATTTGACTCATAAAATAGTTAAGTTTGTTTGGACAGAAAAGTGTGAGGAAAGTTTTCAGGAGCTGAAGAAGGGGTTTAGTACTGCGCCTGTATTGTCTTTACCGGATAGTACGGGAAATTTCGTAGTATATAGTGATGCCTCACATAAGGGATTAGGCTGCGTGCTAATGCAGAGCTACAAGGTCATTGCCTATGTAACAAAATAGCTGAAAGATTATGAGAAATGGTATCTGACCCATGATTTAGAATTGGCGGCAGTAGTGTTTGCTCTAAAGATATGGAGACACTACTTATATAGAGAAAGGTGTGAGATATACACATATCATAAGAGTCTGAAGTATATTTTTACACAAAAGGATTTAAACATGTGCCAAAGGAAATGGTTGGAACTGATCAAAGACTACGACCGCGAGATTCTTTACCGTTCAGGTAAAGCTAACGTCGTCGCCGACGCCTTGAGCAGAAAAGGTCGGGAGAAGCTAAACATATTAACTGATCAGGACCAGTTAATAGAACAGATGACTAGATTGGAACTAGAAGTGAAGTTTCCAAAGGAATCGGATGAGAAGTTGTTTCAAGTAACTATTGGTTCTACTCTGGTAGACAAAGTGAAAGAAGCATAACTTCATGATGAGGAGTGCGAGACGATCCATAAAAGAATAGACGATGGTGAAGAAATCAAGTTCAAGATCGATAATGAAGGTTTGCTATAATTTGAAGGAAGAATTTGGGTACTGCCAGTACCAGAAGTCAAAGAGGAGATTTTGAGCGAATCTCACAGCTCGAGATATTCTATTCACCCTGGAAGTACGAAGATGTACCAGGATCTCAAACCCCATTTCTGGTGGCCGAATATGAAGAGGGACGTTGCTGAATGCGTTGCAAAATGCTTAACGTGCCAGAAAGTCAAAGCAGAACACCAGAGACCTAGCAGATTGCTACAACAGTTGGAAATTCCAGAGTGGAAGTGGGAGCATATCACGATGGATTTTGTAGTGGGTCTTTCAGCGACTCAGAAGGGTTTTGACACGATTTGGGTGATTGTGGATCGACTGATAAAGTCAGCCCACTTTCTACCGATCAGGATTAAGTACAACTTGGATCAGTTAGCAAAGCTGTACGTTAAGGAAATCATTTCTCGACACGGTATTCCGGTGTCAATTGTGTCCGACAGAGATCCTTGTTTCACGTCAAATTTCTGGAAGCGATTACAAGAATGTCTGGGAACGCAATTGCGAATGAGTACGGCATACCATCCTCAGACTGATGGCCAGATCGAGAGAACGATTCAGACACTAGAGGATATGCTGAGAGCTTGCATTATGGACTTCAAGGGAAGCTGGGATGATCATCTACCGTTGGTGGAGTTCGCCTACAACAATAGTTATCACGCGAGTATTGGCATGCCGCCTTATGAAGCGTTATACGGCAGGAAATGCAGAACGCCTTTGTGCTGGGATGAAGTCGATGAACGTCAACTGTTAGGACCAGAACTGGTACAACAAACTGCCGAAATCGTGAAGCTGATCAGAACAAGATTGGTTGCTGCTCAAGACAGACAAAAGAAATATGCTGATCAACATCGACAGAATCGGGAATTCTTATCGGGAAGCTTCGTTTTCCTAAAGGTTTCTCCCTGAAAGGGGAAGATTCGGTTTGGTAAGAAGGAGAAGTTGAGCCCCCGATTTATTGGACCTTTTGAGGTACTACAAAAAGTTGGCGAAGTGGCTTACAAGATGGCGTTACCTCTGTAGCTAGACAATATACACAACGTATTCCATATTTTCGTGTTACGACCGTACAAACACGACTACAAGCATGTAATAAAATATGAGCCTTTACAGTTTGATAAAGACTTAACTTATAAAGAGGTTCCTGTTCAAATAGTTGATAGGAAGGAACAAGTACTTAGAAATAAAGTGATACCTTCTGTTAAGGTAATCTGAAGGAACCACAGTGCTGAAGAAGCCACGTGGAAACTCGAAGATGTAATGAGAAAATCGTATCCTCAATTATTTGCTTAGCCTTTGTGTAACCCTTTATATATCATTCTGGGGACATAATCTTTTTAAGGGGGGAAGAATGTAACAGATGAGATTTTTTTTTATGTGATTCTGGGGACAGAATCCTTTTAAGGAGGGAAGATTGTAACGAATGAGAATTTTATATATTAATTGTAAATATTTATTGAATTAAATAAATATTTTATTTGATTTATTTATTGAGCTAAATAAATAAATTGTGTGATTGTTGTGGAGTAATTTAATTAAGTGCAATAGAATTAATTAAATTGATGTGTAAGTAATGGTGTAGCATAATTCTAATTTAATTGAGAATAATTAAATTAGAGCAATATTATGTGCTAAATATTTATAATGATTTACTAATTTGTTACATGAATTATGATTAATAAGGAAATTACAATTGTGTAGCAATTTAGTATTATGTGCAATTTTAATTAATTAATAAATGTTAGCTTGTATTTAATTAAATTAGAAGGTTGTAATTTAATTAAATAAAGTGTAGCATTTAAACTATGGGGTAAAAGATTTATTAAAAGAATTGAAAAGGGTTTTAAATTGATTTTACCAAACAAGGCCCTTACTTTTGTTTTAAACCCGTTTTACCAAACATGACCTTAGTTACTATTAATCTATTTTAAAAATAATGTTGTTTTGCCAAACATGGCCTTAGGGCTTTTTAAATTCAAAATTTTGTAACTTATATAATTAAGTAGTAGTTAGTATATGTAATTAGTATAGTACTTATTAGCTACATTAATATTGTAAGTTACATATATGTTATATGTATAATATATATCTATAATATACGTTAGTTTAGAAAAATTAGTCTGTTAGAGAAAGAAAGAACAAAACAGAGAGAAAAGAAAGAACAGAGAAAAGATAGAGAGGAAAGGAAGAAGAAGAAGAAGAAGAAGAAGGCTTTGAGAAAATAAAAGGAAGCAAACACACCATCATCATCTTCATCTTTCCTCCTAATCCAATCTAGAAAGGGTATAATCTATATGTTAAATCTTTTCTATATTGTGTTTTACGTATTCCATGTTTTTCATAAAAGAACTTCTCTTTAATAATCTTTTTTGGTGTAAATTACTTGATCATGATGTATATATGTGATGTATGTATATATATATATATATATATATATATATATATATGTGAGTTATATAGTTGTTTTAGCTAATCAATCCACGTAATTACGATGAAGATGAAGAAATCATGATCATAGTAATTTACTGTGAGCTTATTTTAAAAATAGTCTTTAAATCATCAAAATTGGTATGTGTTTGTCAATTGTTATTTATATTGATCATGGATTATGTTAATATGTTAAGAAATAGAGTTAACACAATTGGAATTTCATGATTTGATTTAAAAATGAATTCACATTAGCAATTTTCGTCAAAAACGCTTAAGAATGTCGTTTTCTTCAAAAATCATGAAAATTATGTTTTGATTATGTGTTGTAATGATTTTGTATGTTATAATCATGTTAAGAGTCTAAAATTTATTTTCATTAAGTTTCATGTACATTATGTTGAGAAAAATAGGACTTTGGTGTGAAGAAATAAGCCAAATTGGCTTATTTCTCTGCCGTTCGCGAGCTGGGGGAACCCACGAGTAGTGGGCCCCGCCCAAGCAGGGCATTTAGCCTGAGAGGACCCGCCCCAGCGGGGCAACCTGCTGTCCGGATTTTTGTTTTGTGCTTCGTTGAGTTTTTGTGCAGTGTTTGTTTAGCTAACGTATATTGATGACTTGTTAAGTGTAATAGACAATGAGATAACATACTTTTGATATGTTTAAGATGACTTGAAGTCTTATATGAATATATTATATGTGTACGTGTGTATTACTTTCATAAGGTACGCCTGATAGTTTAAAGCGTTATAAGCTTGTGAAGTGTATGTTGTGAGTATAGACTCACATATATGGCTAGTTAGCAACTTATGTTGTAAACCATGTTGTGAGTTGAACTTAAGTAAGAAGTTCAACGATGTTAACGTAACAATCGTGTGCTAATTGATATTATAAAAATAATATAATATGTAGGGTAATTGTGGAAGTGGTTTGTAATTATAAAGTGTAGCTTGCGCTTGAGGCAAGTTTTCTAATCCTTATTCTTTTACGTTAAGCAAGTTTTCTAATCCTTATTTCTTTTACGTTTATGCGAGCTTTCTCATTGAATCTTTTCATTGTGCAAGTTCTCTAACCCTTGCTCATTATATCATGCAAGTTTATTTCTGATTCTTAACTTGTTATGTATTGTACAAGTTATGTTGTATTCTAATATTCATAATGCACTAGTATTGAAGTATTGCGATCTTGACTTAATTGTTCAAGCAAGATCTACTTAATCTTTCAATTGCTTTAAGTTATTCTAAAGCACGCCTGCTTATTATGAAGTCTATTGTTATATCTTAAAATTGGTTCATAGTTCTTATATTATCGAACAGATAAAGTATTGTGAGTCGATTCAACTACTCTTTAGTTGATGATAGTTGAAACTCCAAATTTCCTTTAAGCTTATCCAAACCAAACTTTCTTTGGTGCGGACTTGTATTCAAATACTGAGATGAACAACCCTATTTATTAGGGGAGGTTACTACGCGAAAGCGTTGAATGTTTGTGCACAATACATGGTACGAAGGGTTAATCCCCCTAAGTACGAGTTAAAGGTCCATAGTCTCAATGACTGTTAAAGGTTTTAAATAGAAATATTTATAACCTAGGACATAGTTCAAGGTCATATGACCCTCAGATAAATTATATATTCGAATTTTAAATATGATGAAAGAATTATTATTCAATTATTTATTTTGACGAAAGTAAAGTTATTCAAACCCTTTTTGAAGTTATTCAGGTGTGTCATATCATTGTTATATTTCAAGTGAGCTTTTATTTGCTCACTCTTGCACATTTTATACCCCTTGCAGTTAAAGCCAGAGAATGTTGACGTACCGTCAACAAGTAAAGCGAAAGAAAATATGAGCAAATGAAGACTTGTTGTCTTAAGTTTTGATTGTAATAAGACTTAGTTCATAATATTTTATTTCCGCACTTATTTTTTATGTTAAGGTTAGATAACCCTGGAATTTATTTTGGACAAGGTTGTATTCCTTTTATAAGGAAGATGATTTTTATTTAAGTAATTGTGAAGGTTGTAATCTACTTTGCAATTATTTATTATAGGGTAGATGCATGTTTTATTTAGAAAGTGAACACCAAATCTTGTGAAAACGAAGTACCCGGATTTGGGGGTGTCACAGTGCGTACCCAAGAAAGGAGGAATGATTATGGTAGCCAATGAGAACAACGAGTTGATCCCCACTAGAACAGTCACTGGATGGAGAGTGTGCATGGATTATCAAAAGCTCAACAAGGCTACTAGAAAAGACCACTTCCCTCTCCCATTCATTGATCAGATGCTGGATAGGTTGGCATGTCATGAGTATAATTGCCTCCTAGATGGATACTCGAGAGATAATCAGATAGTTATTGCTCTTGAAGATTAAGAAAAGACAACCTTCTCTTGTCCCTATAGAACATTCCCTTTCAGAAGGATGTCTTTTGGTTTATGCAATGCACCGGCTACCTTTCAGAGGTGTATGATGGCTATTTGGACGACTTCTGGGTTTTTGGGGACTCATTTGATAAATGCTTGGAGAACTTGGTCATGGTGTTGAAACGGTGTGTAGAGACAAACTTGGTGCTCAACTGGGAGAAGTGTCATTTCATGGTGCAAGAAGGAATTATTCTCGGGCACAAAGTTTTAGGAAAAGGATTGGAGGTCGACAAGGCAAAGTTGGAGACAATAGAGAGCTTACCGCCACCGAATTCAGTGAAGGGGGTCCACAGTTTTCTTGGACACGCGGGGTTCTACTGTCGATTTCTAAAGGACTTCTCCAAGATTACAAAGCCTTTATGCAGTTTATTGGAGAAGGATGTTCCTTTTAAATTCAACGAGGAGTGTTTGGCATCATTTGAGCATTTGAAGAGAAAGTTGACGACAACACCTATCATCACGGCTCTAGATTGGTCATTACCTTTTGAGTTGATGTGTGATGCTAGTGACTTTGCAGTGGGAGTTGTTTTGGGGCAGCGCAAGGAAAAGATGTTTCATGTTATTTATTATGCTAGCAAAACCTTAACAGATGCGCAACTCAGCTAAAAAACTACTGAGAATGAGTTATTAGCAGTGTTGTATGCCTTTAACAAGTTTCGTTCATACTTGATTGCCACGAAAGTAGTGGTGTTTACAGATCATGCTGCCATTCGGTATTTGATTGCTAAAAAAGATGCCAAATGCCGTTTGATTCAATGGATTCTACTCTTGCAGGAGTTTGACTTAGAGATCAAGGATAGGAAGGGTACCGAGAACCAAGTGGCGGACCACTTTTCACGATTAGAGAATCCGGGAAAAGACACGGATGATGGAGTTTTGATTAATGAGTCCTTCCCGGATGAACAGCTGTTTATGGTCCAAGGCGAAGTCCCATGGTTTGCTGACTTTGCCAACTATTTGGTTAGCAACATCCTGATAGTAGTGTGCATACAAGCCAATCATGCATGATGATAAAGCACATACTTTGTAAACAATCTTATTTATTTATTAATAAAATATTTATTTATTAAAGGCATTTAATTATCTACATGGTGCTGTTTTTATAATATGTAAATAACCCATAGTTTTAAGCAATGCCTTTAGAATCATGATGTTGATCATGCTAATGAGATCTAAATTCTTAGAAAGCTTTAAAACTAAAATAGTTCCCAATCGTGGGATTACTAAAAAGGGGATTAGTAAATCCGGATAGATTGGTACATATGTTGCTTGCTCATTGGATGAGGATGACTGATCTCATGGTCATTTGTGTGGAGACACTAAAGCAAGTATGTAGGTGCTTATTGGAGAATAAGTTCACTGAACGTGACTCGCTATGGAATACCTAATGGAGTTTTACTCGCCTGTCAATAGGAATTCCTAATGTGATAGTAGTACATGTGATCCTTGGACTTGAGATCATCATAGTATCTTGTATGTAATAAATTATACTTTGACTAAGTCCTTAAGGCCTTTTAAGGCATATATAGGGTATGCTTGGGTGTAATGAGTTACATATGGAGATAATGAATGATCAATAAAGAATCTACCACCTCTAGTAAAAGAGGAGATATGTCCTATGTGATTCGTTAAATGACAACCCAGGAATCCTTGGCCAGGGTAGAATGAAATTAGAAAGAGGTTTCTAATTTGCATTATTTGGAGTTGTGCATTTTCTAATCGAAATACATATGATTAAATAAATTAAGACTTGACAGTAAATCCATGTCTTATATTTAATTGGGACATTGTATGGTGGAAGGATTGAATTGTACGGTAACTATTAACTCACAGGTTCTTTTATGATTAATGTTGAAATCTATATTATCTGGAAAGTCGTTGATCGCTAGGGAGGCTTATCCCTATTGTAGAATAAATGTTATTTATTTAAATAGATTATTAGTTTAATTTGTTTATTTAAATAAGATTAGAATTGTTCTAATTGATTTATTCACAACCGGTTTAATATGGAGAACCTAAAGGGTCACACCATAAAAGGAAGAAGAATTATTTAAGAAGAAAATGGCATGATAGTAATAATGCATTAAGTATAATTAATTTAATCTATGATGATAGAATAAATTAAATAGCTTAATATTTATTATTTAATATTTTAGAAATATTAAATATAAATTAAATAAGAGGAGTCTTATTAATATTATTATTATTATTATTATTTTAATTCTAAAGGAGTTTAGGAATTAATATAATATAAGTACTCTCTCTCAATCCTAATAAAGATTAGGATATAAATTAATTAAATAAAACCCTATTCTAATTGGATTAGGAGGGTTAACCTAATATCTATATAAGAGAGTCTTATATTAGAAATAAGGGATGTGAAATTTTCCAAGAGTTGGGAGTACACATATTCTATAGAGATAGAAACAAGGGTTAAGCCAATAACCCATCTTCTTGAGTTCTTCATCTTCCTTGGTGGATCACCGTTAGAGGCCAAACATTTGGGTGGCTGACATTATTCAAGGGAAGGAGCCACTATCAGAGGAATCAAAGGAGTAGAACTTGTACCTGAGGAAGCTTAGATCTTCAAAGGTATAATTCCATGTTCTCTCTTTTCTGTTATTGATAACAAGCACAAAGCATGATCATGGTTATGGGTTTGTATAAATTTTGAAAACCTAGTTTTTACGCTTCCGCCCTATTTATGTGATTTGATTGCATGATTGCGTTACATACAAACCCAACAGTGGTATCAGAGCCTAACTTTGTGCTAATTATCAATTTTATAATTCCATGTATGAATTGATGTGAGAATTAGATCGTTTTTCTGGACAAAAATCATTTTCTGCAAGTTTCTGCGGCGAACGGCGCAGCTGCGCAGCCTCCCAGTTCATTACTGGCGCAGCTGCGCCGATCTGCAAAACCTGCTGCTTCCGTCTACCTGCGCAGCTGCGCTGATGCCCAGTTCATTACTGGCGCAGCTGCGCCGGTACCTGGACAGACCCTGAAAATTGATTTTAATTAATTAAGTAAACTGTTTATTTAATTGATAAAGTTTTAAAATAAAGAAGTTTATTTTATCTGAAATATGATTTCAGAATGCTAAAATTAAAGGAGTTTAATTTGGATTTATTTTTGATTAAAATAAAAGAGTTTATTTTGTTTCAAAAATAAAATTTAGCAAAACTTTTGTCCATTAAATAACATCGATCCATATATGGAATAGCATTGTTATTCATGAGATGAATGGATATTTATTGATGCATATGTTGATGTGTATGATAATAAAATGGATTGATTATGGACAATGACCAATGTGATTGGATTTTATTTTGGATGAATGCTTGAATGTATGGGTTTTATAAAATGAGGTCTGCGTACCTCGTCTTCTCTAGTTTTATTCTCGATGTAAATTCTATCTCCTTTCTATGTACTTCCCCTTGACTGCTGATCAAGGTTTCTATTTAATTTTAAAATAAGTTAATGTAATAGAGATAGTTAGAATTATTTTGAAGAAATTGGAGACCAAGGAGCGAGGAGCGCGTGAAGACCCGTTTGTATGGAGCCCGGGTTTAAATGTAATAGTTACATTTAAAATTTAAATTCTTGCACTCCTAAGTTTGACCTTTTGGTTCACTTGGTGGCTCTAGTGAACCAAACTAGAATAAAAGTCCATAATCAATCCGGGTAGAATATAGTATTCTATATCGCATGCTAAATATTATATATATTATATTTTATACAAACATGCTTCGCATGTTTAATAAAATGACGCGTATTTTATATATATATGTGCATGCACGCTTAAAAGATGAGACAAATAATAACAAACCCCTCAAAGAAATAATATTAAGTCTGAAGCGTTCAAATGATATTTGGAATATCGAACGTCGCCTTCTAGCATGATTAGTTAATAGAGTATTAAATATTTAATATGAGTTTATTGTGCTATCCACAAGGCGAGTATTGAATATTTAAGATGTTAATTAATCACATTTGATGCTTATCAAGAAAATTGAATGATCTAGTCTTGTTGTGCTATCCACAAGGACGAAAATTTTTCTTTTTGAATTTATGGAAGTGCTAGGCTGGACTTAACTTAAATCATTTTAGTTCGGATGTGCACACACATGACCATTATGATTTAAGAGGCAAAATAAAAGGAGTTACATGGTGATGTAATTGACAAGAGTTGTCTACCTATTTATTTGTATATCGCTTGTTGTGCTATCCACAAGGTTATATACATTTGAAATGGGATCCTTAATCTCACTAGCAAATCTTTAATTAGATGTTGTCGAACTATATGAGTGAGGGTAATATAGTTTGATGAAAATAGTGGGAGATACCAATTTAAAATAAAGACCTAAATTTATTTTGGTATGCAAAGTTAATAAAATGAATGTTTGCTAAAATGTTGTCTTTTCACATGCAGAATTTTAAAAATGTCAAAATCACTAATCTCACTACGAAGCATACTTGATGCAAATAAGCTTACCGGCCCGAATTATGAGGACTGGCTAAGAAATCTGAGAATTGTTCTCACTGCTGAAAAGATTTCTTATGTCCTAAATTCCACTATCCCTGAATCTGTTTCAGAAACAGCCTCTGAGGAAGAGATTGCCACTTTCAATAAGTGGCAAGATGATGCATCTGTGGCTCAATGCATCATGCTCGCATCCATGAATAACGAGCTTCAGCGTCAGCACGAAAAAATGGATGCTCCTGCTATGCTGCTTCACCTCAAGGAGTTGTATGGTGAACAGAGTAGGACTGCTAGATATGAGATATCTAAGGAGCTCTTCCGATCTCAGATGACCGAGGGCACTACCTTCGAGACTCATGTTCTGAAGGTAATCAATTTGATTGAACGCCTTGGACAGCTTGGGTTCGTCATGGATGGGGAGTTGAGTCAAGACTTGGTCTTGCAGTCACTCCCTGAGACCTTCTCGCAGTTTGTGGTTAATTTTCACATGAATAAGCTAGATGTCAGCTTACCTGAGCTGCTTAACATGCTGAAAACTGCAGAAGGTCACTTCTCATCCAAGAAGAACCATGTCTTGATGGAGGATTCTTCCAATAAAAGGAAGAGGCCCAAGGTGTCTTCTGAAAAGAAGAAATCTAAGAAGGCTAAGGGAAAAGGGAAAGAAAAGGAGCAAAAGAAACCTGAACCAGCTAAAGGAATGTGCTTTCATTGCAATGAGCCGGGACATTGGAAGAGGAACTGCAAGAAGTTTCTAGCAGAGAAGAAGCTTGGAGAAGCTTCGACTTCCAATCAAGGTTTGTTTATGATTGAAATTAATTTTTCTGAAAGTCATAATTCTACTTGGGTATTGGATACCGGCTGTGGTTCTCACATATGTAATACTGTGAAGAGACTGGTCAGAAGTAGAAAGCTGAACAAAGATGAGGTGATCCTACGAGTGGGAAATGGAGCAAAAGTTGCTGCATTAGCTGTAGGAACTTATTGTTTAGCAATTCCTTCGGGCAAATCCATTTATCTTAATAATTGTTATTATGTTCCGAATATTATTAAAAAACATTATTTCAATTTCTGTATTGGATATGGAAGGTTTTGACGTTATTATAAAGAACAATGGTTGTTCTATTTATAAAGACGATGTTTTATATGGTATTGGAAATTTGCGAAATGGACTTTATACACTTGACTTGCAAGAAAATATATTTCAAATTGAACAAATTAAGAAAAGGAAAAGAGATGATATTAATTATACCTATATGTGGCACTGTAGACTCGGTCATATCAATGAAACAAGATTATCCAAGTTGCATAAAGATGGGCTCCTCGAGCTATCTGATTATGAATCATATCCAACTTGTGAATCTTGTCACATGGGTAAAATGACTAAATCTCCTTTTAGTGGAAAAGGGGAGAGAGTTACAGAGTTGTTGGCATTGATTCACACAGACGTTTGTGGACCTATGACAACAAGTGCACGGGGTGGGTATTCTTATTTTATTACTTTCACTGATGATCACTCAAGATTTGGATATGTGTATTTAATGAAATACAAATCAGAATCATTTGAAAAGTTCAAAGAGTTCAGAAGTGAAGTAGAGAAACAAACGGGTAAGAGTATTAAGATACTTCGATCAGATCGAGGTGGAGAATACTTAAGCAGTGAGTTTCTCAATTGTCTCAGAGAAAATGGTATAATCTCACAATGGACTCCTCCAGGTACACCACAGTTAAATGGAGTATCTGAAAGGAGAAATCGAACACTGTTGGACATGGTTCGATCCATGATGAGTTTTACCGACCTTCCAATTTCATTCTGGGGATATGCCCTAGAAACGGCTGCATACCTACTTAACAAGGTACCTACCAAATCCGCCCCAAAGACTCCATATGAGATGTGGAAAGGGAGGAAACCAAATCTTAAGCATGTTAAGACTTGGGGTTGTCCAGCTTATGTCAAAAAGTTTGAAAATGATAAGCTACAGACTAAATCCGATAAGTGTAGATTTGTGGGATACCCTAAAGAAACCGTAGGGTATTATTTCTATCATCCAACTGATCAAAAGGTGTTTGTTGCAAAACATGCTACCTTCTTGGAGAAAGAGTTTATATCCATGAAGGGGTCAGTGGGAGTAAGATATATCTTGAAGAAGTTCAAGAACCACAAGTTACCACGGACCAAAGTCAGGTACCTAACCAAGTAGAAGAACCTACTGTACCACACCATGTTCGTAAATCTGGAAGAGTACCGAAGATACCTGAGAGGTATGGATTCGTTATAGAGGATGACGATGAGGTACACATCATGAATGATGATGATCCATTGAATTACGAACAGGCTATGAGTAATAAAGACTCAGGGAAATGGCTTGAAGCCATGAAATCTGAAATGGACTCCATGTATGAAAACAAAGTATGGTCTTTGGTTTCACCACCTGAAGGTATTAAACCTATTGGGTGTAAATGGGTTTTTAAGAAAAAGACTGGAGCAGACGGAAAGGTAGAGACCTATAAGGCCCGACTGGTTGCAAAAGGTTTCAAACAAAGACAAGGAGTTGACTATGATGAAACCTTCTCACCAGTAGCCATGCTCAAGTCCATTCGGATTTTGCTTGCGATTGCAGCTTACAACGACTATGAGATCTGGCAGATGGACGTGAAAACGGCCTTCCTCAATGGGAAACTTGAGGAGGATGTGTATATGACACAGCCAGAGGGATTTATTTCAAAAGTTGGAACAAATTAAGTCTGTAAGCTACAACGATCCATTTATGGGTTGAAGCAAGCTTCTAGTAGATGGAACATTCGTTTTGATGAGACAATCAAAGAGTTTGATTTTATCAAAAACGAGGATGAACCATGTGTATACAAGAAGGTTAGTGGGAGCGCAGTATCATTCCTTGTATTATATGTTGATGATATATTACTGATAGGGAATGACATTCCTATGTTACAATCCATTAAAATCTGGTTATCTAAAAACTTCTCCATGAAGGACTTGGGTGAAGCATCCTATATTTTAGGGATAAAGATCTATAGAGATAGATCTAAAAGGATGCTCGGCTTATCCCAAGGAACGTACATTGATACGATGCTAAAGAGGTTTAGCATGGAAGATTCCAAAAGAGGTCTCATGCCGATGAGCCATGGAATAAATCTCTCCAAGAAACAGGCCCCAAAGACACCTGAGGAGAGAGACCGTATGAGTAAGATCCCTTATGCTTCTGCAATAGGATCTATCGTGTACGGTATGATATGTACTAGACCGGATGTTGCTCACGCACTTAGTGTAACAAGCAGATACCAGTCGAATCCAAGAGAAGAGCACTGGAAGGTAGTGAAAAATATCCTAAAGTACTTGAGAAGGACTAAAGATATTTTTCTTGTCTACGGTGGGTCTGAATTAAAACTCGAGGGATTCACGGACTCAAGTTTTCAAACAGACCAAGATGACAGTAAATCTATTTCAGGGTATGTGTTTACCTTGAATGGAGGTGCAGTGAGTTGGAAGAGTTCCAAGCAGCAAACGGTTGCTGATTCAGTGACAGAGGCAGAGTATATAGCTGCAAGTGAAGCTGCAAAGGAAGCTGTTTAGATGAAGAAGTTCATAACTGAACTTGGTGTGGTTCCTAGCATTGGAGAAGCAGTTCCCGTATACTGTGACAACACCGGAGCGGTTGCACAGGCTAAGGAACCCAGGTCTCATCAGAAATCTAAACACGTGTTGCGGCGATTTCACTTGATCAGGGAGATCATTGAAAGAGGAGACGTCACCTTGGAGCGTGCAGACTCTCAAGACAACATTGCAGATCCATTTACTAAAGCTTTAACACAACAGCAGTTTGATCGTCACTTAGAGAAGATGGGTATGAGATACCATGGCGATTGGCTTTAGTGCAAGTGGGAGATTGATAGTAGTGTGCATACAAGCCAATCATGTATGATGATAAAGCACATACTTTGTAAACAATCTTATTTATTTATTAATAAAATATTTATTTATTAAAGGCATTTAATTATCTACATGGTGCTGTTTTTATAATATGTAAATAACTCATAGTTTTAAGCAATGCTTTTAGAATCATGATGTTGATCATGCTAATGAGATCTAAATTCTTAGAAAGCTTTAAAACTAAAATAGTTCCCAATCGTGGGATTACTAAAAAGGGGATTAGTAAATTCGGATAGATTGGTACATATGTTGCTTGCTCATTGGATGAGGATGACTGATCTCATGGTCATTTGTGTGGAGACACTAAAGCAAGTATGTAGGTGCTTATTGGAGAATAAGTTCACTGAACGTGACTCGCTATGGAATACCTAATGGAGTTTTACTCGCCTGTCAATAGGAATTCCTAATGTGATAGTAGTACATGTGATCCTTGGACTTGAGATCATCATAGTATCTTGTATGTAACAAATTATACTTTGACTAATTCCTTAAGGCCTTTTAAGGCATATATAGGGTATGCTTGGGTGTAATGAGTTACATATGGAGATAATGAATGATCAATAAAGAATCTACCACCTCTAGTAAAAGAGGAGATATGTCCTATGTGATTCGTTAAATGACAACCCAGGAATCCTTGGCCAGGGTAGAATGAAATTAGAAAGAGGTTTCTAATTTGCATTATTTGGAGTTGTGCATTTTCTAATCGAAATACATATGATTAAATAAATTAAGACTTGACAGTAAATCCATGTCTTATATTTAATTGGGACATTGTATGGTGGAAGGATTGAATTGTACGGTAACTATTAACTCACAGGTTCTTTTATGATTAATGTTGAAATCTATATTATCTGGAAAGTCGTTGATCGCTAGGGAGGCTTATCCCTATTGTAGAATAAATGTTATTTATTTAAATAGATTATTAGTTTAATTTGTTTATTTAAATAAGATTAGAATTGTTCTAATTGATTTATTCACAACCGGTTTAATATGGAGAACCTAAAGGGTCACACCATAAAAGGAAGAAGAATTATTTAAGAAGAAAATGGCATGATAGTAATAATGCATTAAGTATAATTAATTTAATCTATGATGATAGAATAAATTAAATAGCTTAATATTTATTATTTAATATTTTAGAAATATTAAATATAAATTAAATAAGAGGAGTCTTATTAATATTATTATTATTATTATTATTTTAATTCTAAAGGAGTTTAGAAATTAATATAATATCAGTACTCTCTCTCAATCCTAATAAAGATTAGGATATAAATTAATTAAATAAAACCCTATTCTAATTGGATTAGGAGGGTTAACCTAATATCTATATAAGAGAGTCTTATATTAGAAATAAGGGATGTGAAATTTTCCAAGAGTTGGGAGTACACATATTCTATAGAGATAGAAACAAGGGTTAAGCCAATAACCCATCTTCTTGAGTTCTTCATCTTCCTTGGTGGATCACCGTTAGAGGCCAAACATTTGGGTGGCTGACATTATTCAAGGGAAGGAGCCACTATCAGAGGAATCAAAGGAATCAAAGGAGTAGAACTTGTACCTGAGGAAGCTTAGATCCTCAAAGGTATAATTCCATGTTCTCTCTTTTCTGTTATTGATAACAAGCACAAAGCATGATCATGGTTATGGGTTTGTATAAATTTTGAAAACCTAGTTTTTACACTTCCGCCCTATTTATGTGATTTGATTGCATGATTGCGTTACATACAAACCCAACACATCCTCCCTCCTGAGTTGTCAATGCCCTAAAAGAAGAAATTTCTACACGATGTCAAGTGGTACATGTGGGACGAGCCATAACTTTTCAAGTAATGTGCAGACCGAATGATCAGGCGACGTATCCCTTACAGTGAGACAGAGAGCATATTACATGGGTGCCATGCATCAATGTACGGGGGACATTATGGAGGAGAGAGGACAGCAGCCAAAGTGCTTCAAGTTGGGTTTTATTGGCCAACTCTCTTCAAGGATGCCTACCAATATGTGCATAAATGTGATAGGTGCCAGCGGGTAGGAAACATCTCTAAGAGGAATGAAATGCCCTTGAACATGATTCTAGAAGTTAAAATCTTTGATGTTTGGGGTATTGACTTCATGGGACCATTCATCTCGTCTTGTGGTAATCTGTTCATTTTGTTGGTGGTTGACTATGTTTCTAAGTGGGTTGAAGTGGCGGCTTTGCCAACAAATGATTCCAAGGTGGTCTTGAAGTTTCTACAGAAAAGCATCTTTACAAGATTCGGGACACCTAGGGCAATCATTAGTGACTAAGGCAGTCACTTCTGCAACAGACAGTTCACAGTTAAGTATGGGGTAAATCATCGTGTCGCCACAGCCTATCATCCCCAAACTAATGGCCAAGCTAAAGTCTCCAATCAAGAAGTCAAGAGAATTCTGGAGAAAATTTTCAACCCCACTAGGAAAGATTGGTCACTAAAGCTTGATGATGCAGTATGGGCCTACAGAACCGCGTACATGACACCGCTTGGGATGTCTCCTTATCAGTTGGTATATGGGAAAGCCTGTCATCTTCCTATGGAGTTAGAGCACAAGGCATTCTGGGCAATCAAAAAGCTGAATTTTGACCTCAAAGCTGCAGGGGTTAAGAGACTTCTCCAATTAAATGAACTTGATGAATTCAAACTTCAGGCTTATGAGAACTCAAAAATAAGGAGAAGGTAAAAAAATGGCACGACCGAAAAATTATTGATAGGAAGTTTGAGCCGGGACAAGCCGTATTATTGTTTGATTCACGTCTTTGTCTATTCCCGGGAAAGCTCAAGTCTAGATGGTCGGAGCCATTCAAGGTAAAATCGTGTACCCTCACGGCGCAGTTGAGATAATAGTTCAAGACCCGGACAAGCCATTCTAGGTCAATGGGTAAAGATTGAAGCATTATTGGGGAGGCGAGGTCGACCGACAAATGGCCTCCATGACCCTTGTCACTCCATGAGCATTTCTGAGAGAGTCAAGCTAGTTGACTATAAACAAACGTTAGATGGGAGGCACCCCATCCACTCTATTCTCCCTCTTGTTTAATTCTTGTTACTTATCTATCAACCCCCCCTATGTTTAATTCTTGGACACTTTGAATTTAAGTACATGTTTGGACATAATATAGCAGATTTCAAATATCACATTTTTGAGAATAGATACATTTAGTTTATATAGCTCAATTTTGAGTTTGTGGAATAAGGATATGTCTCATCTTAGATACATATTTGTGCTGGAAATGGTTCACGTGCAAGTTGGCTGCTGAGTTTCAATGTGCTGCAAAAGCAGCAGGGCCAAGGCAGCGCACCTGCGCCATCTGCCAAGCCAAGAGGAGCGCGCCAGCGCCACCAAAATCTTATGCATAATGTTCTCGACTCAGGCGCGCCCGCGCCCCTTCATGCCTAAGTCACGGCGCTCCCACGCCAATACCTAGAAAAAAAATTTCCCTTTTAAAAGTCAACAATCGACCCAAGCCCTTATATTTCATATTCAGTCAACCGAGACTCCTCATATCATCAAAACACAACTTCTAGCCTCCTATTCTACTACTACATATTTCTAACCTATTCACAATCAAACCCCACTTCCTTCATCATCTATACACTCTCTCTCCACGATATCCTCAAAGCCCTAATCCTAGCCATTATCTCCACTACTTCAAAAATCTCTTCTCCATTCCATCTTAACTGAAAGTTCTATATAAACCCTAGCCACCATCATATCCAAATCCATCTTCCATTACTTAAAAATTAGGGTTTCCATAGGGATTCAAAAGGTAAAGTTTGAGATTCTGAATTGGTCAATTTAGGGTTTGGAGTTTGCTGCATAACAAATGGCACCGAAGAGAGTTTGTTCGTCATCTTCATTCTCATCCTTCGGCGAAAGCTATGGTGAGGGAAGTAGCAGGGATGTTCTGGACACAACCAAATTCATTAATTTGTCGGCCCAGCAATACTATGTCAAGGTCTTGGTGTCCAAGTCCTTCGTCTTGGAGAGGGGCCTCAAACCGACCAAGGATGATAGGCAAATATTGAGTATAATTTGGGGCAAGTGTTGAATTAGCGTTGTAGCAACGCCCATGGCTGCACCTATGGCAATAGTGCGGGAGTTTTATGCGAATGCAAGGGAGACGCAGAATGGGATTTCGTTCGTGAGGGGAAAATAAGTGAACTATCTTCCTACGGCGATCAATGAGGTGTTCCATTTGAGTCCTCCTCTTGCTGAGACAGTAAACTGTGGAGTTGTGGAGTGGCTGAGTGGTTTACCACCGACTTGGACAAGCTCGTGAGGGATCTCTGCATGCCAGTCACCAAATGGGCTATCAAGCCAGGCACAAATACAAAGATAAACTTCCCACACGCAGTGCTGAACAGATATGTAAAAGCGTGGAATAATTTCATTTGCACCAATCTGATGCCTTCCCGCCACCAACATGACGTCACGATAGGCAGGGCCACGATTTTGTATGGGATCATCACCGGTAAGTACATCGACATGGGGCACTCGATACATCAGTCCATGCTTCAATACATGCGAGGCGGTACCACCGGTGGGATTCCACATGCCTCAGTTGTGACTCAGTTGTGTGTGCAGACAGGGGTTGACTGGGAGAATGAGCAAGTGCAAATGCCAATGAAGGACATCGACCATACCACCATCAAGAAGTATTCTAAATGGGACGGTGGCAAGGCTCATCCTCAAGGCCGTGGATTCATTTTGCCTCATGCTCCAATTCGTGAAGAAGAAGCTCCATCACAGTCATCTCAGGCAGCAGGGCCTCCTCTAGCCGAGAGCGCTAGTCATGATCGCCAGATGAGGCAATTGCAGTCGAGGATGGATGCTCTGCACGTTAATTTTTAGACCTATGCAGATGGACTGTTAGGTGCACTGGCACAAGCCTTCGCTCAGCAAGGCGTGCTAGTCGAGTTTCCAGTCTTCGGTTCAGCCATGCCATATCCACCACTGGATTCACCACCCAAACCACAGTCGGGAGGCCACGATAATGCTTAGGGGAGTTTCCTAACCCTTTACTTCCATTGAGGACAATATTTATTTCAAGTAGTGTGCGCAGCAAATTGTATTTGGATGCTTTATTTTCAAAAGCAGTGTGCGCAGCATCCTCCTGCATAGTCCTTGTCCTTTTTTTTCTAATTGGTGGGTTGAAATTTGCTCCTGTAATTCATTTGTTTCCAAATTTATGGGCCCTCACCCATTAGGAAATGAAAGTTAAGCAGAGAAAGAGAATGTTAGGCAGAAAAAAGTTAGGTAGAAAAATTTATTTTTTCCCTCCGAATTGCACTATAAAAGGGAGGTAACCCCTTCATCTTAAACACACCAAAAAACATAAGTGTTTATACTACAATATTGTGAGTATTTCTTTTGAGTATAAGAATACTTTAAGTGTAGATTATTTTGCAAGCTTTTCTCAGGATAATATCCGTTATACCAGTTAGATCTAGTTTTCTACTAAGGTAAAGGATATTATTTTATTCCAATACTCGTAAGGTATATCATTTTCTTCCATACTCCATATTATGTAAGTGATATTATTTAATTTCATACTCCTAAATCTAAACTTACTATGGTAACTATTACTTCTATAATTCCTGAAATGATTAAAAATTTCTTGAGTTTTGCGCTTCATCTAGTATCATTTCACTGGAATATTTGTTTGAACTTTCTTATTAAATTTTAATATTTTTATGTCGGGGTACTATTTATATCGAACTACTATTCATCCGGGGTACTGTTCACACTAGAGTACTATTCACGACAGAATTTAGTTTCTTTTCTTTGTCCAAATTAACTTTGAAATATGAATCTTATCCTTAAATTTGAATCCATGTTTTTATTATCATTTTGGCAATTTGGACATTCTTGAATTCTGGATAAATTAAATTACAAATCTCTAATATTTATCCTTAATCTCACTTTTATTCATCCTTTTTATCATTGTCATCATCCTAAGACTTGAATTGTGGTGAAGAGTTATCTTTGGCCCGTAGTGCAAAGATGAACTGTTGATTTGTATGATTATGACCAGGAACTGTGTATTGGTATAATCATAACCTTTAGTGTTACAGATAAAGGCTTGTGATAAAAGTTCTCTTTGGCCAGTAGTACAAAGATGGACAGGTGTTTGACATGATCATGACCATTGATGATTCAAATGAATATCTTTGGCCCGTAGTGCAAAGATAAAATGTTGATTTGCATAATCATTGATTATTATTACAGGGATAAAATATTGATGATGGACCTTTAAATCGTAGAAGTTAGTAGACATCATTTTCTACTTGACTCTTCTAATGGATTGTTTGTTCAGCTACAGTTGTTGATCTAAAACTTGTTGCCCATTATATTTTATCTAATTTATCATTTTTGAAGACTAAAGATAATTTATTCTTCTTTATCTTAGTCATGATATTCTTTAATGGGCTAGTTGAGCTCACACTTTTTTCTTTTTGTTCCATTGTTCTTCTCAAGAAATGAGAGTGTCGTTAGGACTAGTCGGGGAGTGGAGTAATGATCCGAGATAGTAGTTCTCACTATTCTGTAAAATAGTATGACAATAATTATAATGAGGACTTAATTTGAGTGTGGATATTATCATATTATATATGTTACAATATTTGTATTGAAACTCACAATATATGTGTGTTGTTGTATTTTGCATGACAGTTTAATAGTTATAATAGGAAAGTTTGTATTTGAATTTGGCGACTCAGAATAGGTTGTGTGGACCTATTTTAGGGGTGTCACGCATTTTCTTTGCCTTCCCATAATTTGTGGATCTCAAAATTATTAAGCTAGCAAGGTAGGGAACATGGGCTAGGAAGTGGTTGAGCAAACCTTGAAAATAAGAGGAAATGAAATAAATACTCCATGTGATCTTGTCTCTCTATAGTCGGATCCCTCCCCCTTTTATTTCCATTTTGTTATTTTCTTTAAATGCTTTACTAGCTTATTTAATCTTCTATAAAGTCCATTTTAAATGGGCTAAGGTTTGGGCCAACCATTTATTTATTTGGGCTCTCATTTAAATCATTTGGGCCACATTAATTAGCATATGCCCAACTCATAAAATTTTATTACCCTTGCTATTTAATTAGGGTTTCTATTCTACTTACTTTTAACTTTAAATAATTATTCATATTAGTTTAATTACATAACTCAATTAGATTTGCTAATAATTAGGTTAAAATAATAAATAGGTTGAGATATTAAAATAAATCTCTTATGCTAGTTCACTAGTATATAATTAAATACTAGGACTCTTCAATAAATATAACTCTTAGGTTATTTAATTCTCATACTTAATATATATATATATATATATATATATATAATTAGGTTACAAGGTTTTCTTTTTATTACTAGTTATATGATAAATAAATATACACATACTTATAATATATATTCATTCAATCACACTCTACATAATTCATAAAGTTTTCTATTTCATTGATAAATAATTAATATCCTCATTTACAATGTGACCTAATATTCTTAGTTATTACAGAAGCTCTTCATGATCAATGTTGATGTGCTGCTAAGTTATTCTATTAAGTTCTTTGTCATTGGTGCTTAGCATCTTTGAACGGTCTCAGAATTGTAGACTTGTGTTCTCCATCTTTGACTAGTTGATTCTGAGTGTTCATGATGAATCGTATAGTGGAACTTTGAGATTGCCCTTCTGATTTGCCAATATTATGCCATCTTCATTAATTACATGGCTTCTTCATAATTGAATCATCAGTTCTGCCATGTCCTCCACTTTCTTGGTTCTGTGGCACTGGCTCGTCTTCTCTGGAGCTTCCCAGCTCTCTTGTTCTTTGGCACTGCAGCTCTGACCTTGATATGTACTCATCAACCTTTTGTTATCTGATGAGATGCTACCAAGATTATCTCGTTGATCTCCTTTTTTTTCTTTGGTTTGGCAGCGATGAACATTTCTCTGTTCGTAGAGTTTTTCTCACTCTACGTTCTCTCTTGTTCATCTTGATGTTCATCTCAGATGATGATTCTTCATATCTAGATGTTCAGTGCTCCTCATCTTCTTGTTTCTTTGAATGAAGATGTCTTTTATACTTCTTTGAAATCTTTCCATTAGAAGTATCTGTTATAGCATTTAATGCTTAGATGCTTTGATATCTCTGCTGTTGATTTTCTCGAGCTTTGTGTCAGTGTACCCCTCTGACTTATGACTTGTCACATCAGTCAGCATCCATTTAGCTTTCCAGACAGCTTGCTTTCGACTAACTAACCGTTAGATATATCTTTGTTTTCTTCCAAGAATGTATTATCTGATGTCTTGAGATAATCATTTTGCAAAGTTCCATTTGTCAGTCTTATTATCAGACCTGACATGAGTTCTACGATATGATGTTGTTTGCAAGAGTTATAAGATTGAGCCTTACGATCGATCTCATCTTTTTTGTTCTTGTACTCTTTTTACCTTTAATATTATAGTGAGGGAATGTCGTAATCTTTTGTTCTGTATCCTCACTATAGTTAAAGTCTTATCTTCTTTTCTGCTTTCTGATTGCCTCATACTATCTTGACTTGCTCAACAAATTCTCCTCCATTTTCTTGATCCCTTAGCTATCTTGCAAAGTCAATAACATCTTTTCAAATGGGTTGTTCTCTTTTGTTCTCAAGTACTGGTTGTTTCTGCTCGAAGTTCGGATTGCTCTACAATCAGTTCTAATTTTTGTGATCAAATAGAATGTCCTAACAGTTGACCTTTAGATTTCTTCTAGGGATCTCTTAGTGTGAAAAATATACTCAGATATCATCAGAGTATATTCTCTTGCCATATACTCCTTCATAAGTAATCTTTACTTTATATCCATATGGCACAAACTGAGCTTGGTGATCTCTTCTAATCTGTATAGTCAGCACTTCACATTTTACTTAACAGTTTTGAAGCTGACTTTACGGTCTTGATCTTGCTGAACGATCTTAGAGTAATCTTCAAATATTGCTTTCATTCAGTGTCTGATTGGAGTATTCCACAACTACTCTTTACTGAGCAATCTTTACTTTGCAATCCATTGATTTTCTTAGCAAATTGATTGATTTTGCCAGATGATGTTTAACAGCTTCTTTGACTTCTTGAGCAGCTCTGTGTTAGTCTTATGGCTTTGAGATCATTTTTTCACTTCACGGACTGATTTTCTGTCTGTGATATGGAGTGAACTCTGCGATCTTCTGATGTTGTATGAACATGGTTATCTCTGCAAAGTATCTTCATATTGTGAGCTGGCAGAGTAACTTTACCATCACGAATTCCTGGCATCTATACATCAGATCAGTTCCCATAAGATCAACCTAATATTATTTGATCTTTCTAATCCAAGTCCTTGTACATCCATTCTTTTTGTAGGACTTTACAAAACCTGCTTGTACACATATAAATTACGCACATGTAGATTTACTCTGCGATCAATACTACTTTCCTGCAAAGTAGTCTCTCTACAATGATCTTATCTATAACATATGCATACAGGATAAGAATCAACCTATCAAGTTTGATCATGCTATTCTAAATCCTTGTACATAGATTTCTCAGTTAAGGATTGTACAAAACTTATTCATACAAATATACTTTGGAAACTGATATTTACACATGACTTTTTGATATTTTCACATAAAAATCGTCGTTATAGATCTTATATATAACGCCGATTTTTACCGTCGCTATACATCTATAGCGACACTTTTCATGTGGAAATTTCAAAAAGTAATATGGAAAATATCAATTTCCTATACTTTATAAGCTCCAATATTAAGTTATATACATGCTTTCATCATCAAATCATATATATTTGAAATCTAATCAGGGATATAATTAAGCTCCCCCTTAATTAAACATTCTTCTAATCTATTATTAGATTCCTGACAGACTGCTCTACGATCTTTGATAGACTCTGCAATCTTTAATATACTTTACGATCTCAGAGTAGAAAGTTCGATGATCTTTGGCAGAGTCTACAATCTTCAATATGCTTTACGATCTCTGAGCAGAGTTTACGATCTCAGCGTAAATTCTATGAATTTGACTAGTATTCTTTACGATCATTCACTTAGCTTTACGATCGCTTAAATAATTTTACAATCGTTTAATTTCATATAGATATACATTCAGTTTGCTCAACGAAATAGATGAACCTAACAAGTTTGATCTTTTAATCTAAGGTTGTGTTTGATAAACCTGAGAATTAAAATCTGAATGATTATGATGTTTTAATAAATTAGATCATCTGAATGGTTATGAGGTCTGAATCTAAAAAACTGTTTGATAACTAAAAAGTAAGTTGTCTCTTAATGACATTATTTTACCATTTTAAAGGATAAAATTTTATTTAATAATTTTAAATATTCAATTTAATAAAAATGAGTGAATAATATTGTTGAATATATTTATATCAAAAAAATTTCATTAAGAGGTACCTCTTAATTATTAAGATTTTATTTTATGCCTTACCGATTAAGAGGCATTCAGAGGTAACAAAAAAAATAGCATCATGTCTCTTAGCGAATAAGAGGCAGTCCATTAAGAGGCAATCAGATGTAAACAAACAACATCTAAGTCCTTTTACATTAATTTCATTATAAAGACTTCACAAAAGCTACTTAATACAAATATACATTATCTCATCATCAAATCAAATATGCATTTGTCCTAACAAATTATTTTCACATAATCATAACTAAATAAATTTACAATAATCCATTCAAAAAATTTACTTGATACTCCCTCCATTCCTAAATAAGTGACGTTTTAGGGAGTTCAAAATTTTTCAATTTATTTGACGTTAACAAATTTCTATGAAGCATTAATTCTAAGGAGTAATTGATTGAAAAACCCATAATATATAATTCAATTATTTGTTATTTAAATAAATATTTAATTATTTAATAGCTATAAATTATGTTTCTTGAAATTATAATTATTATTTTTTTAATTATTAATATAATAAATTATTATTCATGCGGCTAGTGGGAAGCGGGTTGGTGAGCTTTTAAATATAAAGAAACAAAGTGAAATGTTTGAACCTGTATCACACTATATTATAAAGCCTCTCTCGCGTCGGTCTTCAATGTAGAATATTAATGCAAGTATTTTGACTTGTTTTATTAGTTAAACACCATATTAATTGTTCTACATCTTAAAGTCTTTGTTTGTTTGTTTTCTTTAATTATAAATCATACATTGATTTCATATTAAAATCTTTGTCCATCCGAATCTTAATTGACTATTTGATATCCTCTTCGTAACTTAATATAAGTCGTTTTACATTTGTGCACAAGTATTAATTAATAAAATAATTGTATAGCATTAAATATAATATCAATTGTCTATATTGTTCTTGTATTAAAAAAAGAGGGTGTTATTTATTGGGCCAAAAATAGTGAGAGAACCAAAGTTTTATTGAGAATTGATATTTTCACAAGAAAAATTGATATTTTCACAAGGCCTTAGTCACATGAATGTGGGTCCCGTTTACTATTCATGTGAGGGGAGCATTGTGAAAATATCAATTTTTCTTGTGAAAATATCAATTCATATCAATTTTCTTTGTGGAAATATCAATTCCCTATATATTATGGGACAAAAATACTTCTTTAAAACGTCTTATATTAAGTGACGGAGGGAGTAATTTTCTTAATCCTCTTAAAATTTGATTTTTTTTTATTCTTTTTTTATAAAAAAAAAATTATTACAACTCAATATTGT
>CM035121.1:117502914-117507914 GCA_020205555.1 Panax stipuleanatus | reverse complement strand
AAAGCTGCTCAAGCTACAGACCCAGAGCTGATGAATATGAGGAAGAAGGTGCAAGAAGGTACTATTCCAGAAATAAGAATCGATGAAGAAGGAATACTTCGAGTCAACTCCAGACTTTGTGTTCCTAACGATTCTGATTTGAAGTATAGAATCATGATGGAGGCACACAACACAACGTTTGCAATCCATCCTGGGAGTACCAAAATGTATCGTGATCTTCGACATATATTTTGGTGGAGCAATATGAAGAGAGATATCGTGGAGTTTATCTCGAGGTGTTTAACGTGTCAACAGTGTCAAGGAGGAGCATCAAGTGCCAAAGGGTCCATTGCAACCACTTGATATTCCAAAGTGGAAGTGGGAACACATTACCATGGATTTCGTTATGGGTCTTCCCAAGATTTCTCAAGACATAGATGCGATTTGGGTTATTGTTGATAGATTAACCAAGTCTGCTCATTTCTTGTCGATACGAGAGACTTATTTCCTTGAACGTCTTGCTCGTATGTACGTGAATGAGATTGTGAGATTGCATGGCATGCTAGTATCCATAGTTTCGGATCGTGACCCAAGATTCACTTCACAATTTTGGGTCAGCTTGCAGAAAGCTATGGGCACGGATTTACGATTCAGTTCGGCATATCATCCACAAACGGACGGGCAATCGGAAAGGACTATCCAAACCCTTGAAGATCTATTGAGACTCTGTGTTCTAGACTTCAAAGAGAGTTGGGATAAGTACCTACCATTGGTGGAATTCTCCTACAACAATAGTTATCAGGCGAATATAGGCATGGCTCCATTCAAGGCGTTGTATGGACGAAAATTTCGTTCTCCAGTATGTTGGGACGAGGTGGGTGAAGCAACATTGTTCGGACCAGAGTTAGTACGTATGACTACGGAAAAGATTCAAATGATCCGGCAACGTGTAGGGTTTTCGGCACATAAACGCAGCGAAAATTAAAAATTTTCTAAACCCTAAAACAGGATCCATGTGAAAACATATTAATTCAGAGGTTAAGATATGTTTTACCGATTATTCAAGCCTGAAAGGAGACGATGGAGATTCTGGAACTGCTTCGAATCCTCAACGCAATCCAACGGAACAGCGCCTCTATGGTATCCACACGAACGTCCCGCGAATCGTCACACGATCTGCAGCAAGGAAAGCTGCGGTACTAGCCGCCAAGGATCTGGATTTTTCAAAAAATTTCTCTCTAGTCTCTCTTTAAGAGCGGCTAGGGTTTTGATATCGATAATACCCTAAACGGCTGATATATCATATATATAGCAGTTAAAGGAATTAACCAAAACCTAATCCAATTAGAAATATAAAATCCAAATTTATATATATATATATATATATATATTATATCTTAATTAAGTCTTACTTAATTAATATACATATATATATATACAAATTATCCTATTAATTTAAATTCATAATTTAAATACTATCAATCATATTGATATATTTAAATCTATACAATTTAAATTAATTCCCTTTTAATTACGTTCTAAGTGTGTGACCCTATAGGTTATTATTATGTTGGCAATAATTTTAAAATCATATTATAAAATTATAAACAGTGAGCGGCATCTAGTAATGCATCACTGCTACCCAAATAATAATAAGATCGGTGATTCGATACAACCTTTTCGTGACCAATGTTTCAATGTAATTTAATCCTTTTAACCTTGACATCCTAGATTAAACTCGAGGCATGGAATGTGTCATCCTCTTCATAATTTAATCTGAGTTTTCTTGATCGATGAGTAGACTATATGAAACAAATCACTATTTGAGCATGGCCATGCATTTCATAGTCCTACTCAATCAAGAGGCCTATGGATATCACCCCTAATATATAGGAGGGTTAAATTCCATCTAGATCACTCATATTCCTCACACGATTCATGATATACCCAATAATCACCTTTATCGTCCACCTATTAAAGGTGGCCTTTGATGATATCAAAGTACATAAATTCTCGTGTAGTAATATAGTGATTTCAGGTCGGAGGATCATTACATCATTGTCACTATGAGAATTGCTTATGACACTTTGCATAATGCTCCACGTAGAATTCTCATGGTGGGTCTGCCCAGTACATTGTTCTCTAACATGTACCTATGCATTGACTCAATATCTCATATATTTATGACCAATGAGATTTGGCCATCAGTCAATCCACATACTAGTCTCAATGTATCATTGTTGTCCCATTAACAATGACACTTGACTAGGGACATTTAAGAGTAATGATACTAATTGTAACTATATGATCTCATGTTCAAGTCACATACTTGAAGCCATATAATTTGTATCACTATTCTAAGGACTTTTATTATGTTAACATTTATATAACGCAGTAAATAAAATCATAATAAAATAATTCATTTATTCAATCAAATATAATATCAAAAAATGTTTAAACAATTACATCAAAGAATTAGCCTCTAGGGCATAAACTCTAACACAACGTATACAAACTGCACAAGATCGACAAAAGAGTTATACTGATCTTCATCGAAGGGACGTGGAGTTTAATGTCGGAGATCATGTATTATTACGTGTTGCTCCATGGAAAAGAGTTACGAGATTCGGAAAGTGAGGAAAGCTCAACCCATGATTCATTGGTCCATTTGAAATCCTTGACCGAGTAGGAAATGTGGCCTATAGACTTGCCTTACCTCCAAGCATGTCTCGTGTTCATAACGTTTTTCACATATCTGTGCTTCGTAAATATGTGAAAGATCCAAACCACATTATTGAGTTAGAACCAGACGAGATAGCTAAAGATTTAACATACGAGGAGGTACCTGTTAAGATCTTGGATAGGAAGGAACATGTCCTACGCTCAAAGGTTATACCTCAAGTTAAAATTTTGTGGAGGAACCATGATACCGAGGAAATGACCTGGGAGTTAGAATTAGAAATGAAAATGAGGTATCCTTACCTTTTCGACATTCTAGGTACGTACGTCAATTGCGATGATGAAATTTCATAAGGAGGGGAGGTTGTAAGAACCCAAATTTTATGAATAAGATTTAATTTTCTTTATATATTATTTTGAAATAGTAAGGTGTTGATTTGATAAATGTGATAAGTTATGGGTGAAATGTGCAAAGTTTACAAAGTAAGCAAGTGGTTATAAAATATTCGTTGTGTCGGGGAATATTCGTTTGGTCGAGGAATATTCTTTTTGTCAGAGAATATTCGTACGACGGCACAGTAATTGGTGGACCCCACAACGGAATGAATGTCAGATATAGAAAGCGACAGAAGTAACCTTTTTATAAAAATAACGGTAAAACTGTTACCGTTAGTACTGTTGAAATACCCGGTGGTTAAAATACAGTAATACGTGGTGTTGTACAGTAGCACACGGTATTTCACAGTATTTCAAATTATTGATTCTTACGTAGGAAGGCACTTACTCAATTATTGTTATAATAATTATTGTTCAATATTTTATAATATTGATTCAATAATTGCATAATATTTTATTGGTTCAATATTTGCTACGTTGATATTTTATATCAATAAGTGCTACTTTGTTATTTTATATTATTGATTCAATAATTGTCATTGCACATTATTTCAAATTATCAAATCAATAATTCATATTATTTGAATAATATTATTAGATAGCATTATTGGCAATGTCTAAGGAAGTTCTGTCTAGGAAAGGGGTTGATTAATTGCGCGCCAGTAAGGAGAAATCCTTATCGGAAGGCCCCCTCTTTCCTGGGAACGACCTGGTTGTCAATATTGTAATTCTGTAATATTATTTATGAATATTTAATTGTGGATATATATGATAAGGAAAAATTTATTCAATGTGGATTTAAACGGAAGAATTTTTAACATGTGATATTTGTTGAAAGTTGGTATTTTATCTTGTCCGATAAAATAATTCATTCAAATATATTATTATAATATTACATTATAGTAGTATGATGTGATTATATAATAGTATGATTTTTATAATTTGAATGGTAACATTATTATAGTAAATTCATGGTATAAAAGTTAAACGAGGTGAAAGAGTGCAAATTGAATTTGAACTCTTATGATGCAAACAATGATGTCATCGAAAGCGATGATGTAAGCAAGGATGTCATCGGAGCGATGAGGTAAGCAATGATGTTATAGGATCGATGATGTAAGAAATGATGTCATAAAAAAGACTATTATACCCTTACTCTGCCGAGCCTATAAATAGAAGCTCATTTCTTCATTATTTCTCACCAATTCACTAAAGCTATAGAGAGAGAAAGTACAGAGAGAATAAGAGAGAAAGAAGAAGAGTATTCTGCTATTACACTAGTGCAGTCTCCAAATTTTTAAGGTAAGGGGTATTATTTCTTTCGTATTCGTGAAGAGAGTTATTTTCTTTCAATACTCGTAAGGGTTGTTATTCCATTCTTTATTATTCTGTTGGAATAACCTGTCTACGCGGACTACTGCATGCATGGTGAAATCATGTTGTTATTCCATTCTTTATTATTCTGTGGGAATAACCTGTCTATGCGGACTACCGCATGTCTGGTGAATAACCCTTCGTATTCAGTTATTATTAAATTATGGAAATAACCTATCTGAGCGGACTACAGCCAGACGGGTGAAAATCCAATTGCAGTTTCGTATATTGTTTCATTTCAGATTCCTAACTCTAAACTTACTACGGTAAGTATTGCTTCTAGAATTCCTGAAATGATCAGAAATTTCTTGAGTTTTGCGCTTCATCTAGTATCATTTCACCAGAATAATTTTCTGAACTTTCTCGTGAAATTCTTATCTTTTCATGTCGAGTTACTATTCATGAGTTACTATTCACAAGTTACTATTCACGGTTAAAAAAAATTAAATTATATCCAAGTTTTGAACTTCATTCTTGAATTTTGCTCCACAATTGATTATTACGGAGTATTATTGAACTTAGATAAACTAAATTACGAATCCCTAATCCTTGTCCTTTATCTCACTGGATTC